>JAHPZR010025817.1:7500-65000 GCA_019787425.1 Platygyra sinensis
ACAAATCCTTGTAATTTTGCAAGTTTTCAAGCTGCCATAAAATCTTTGCCTTTCGGTGTAAGGGCCTAGAAATTTCCATTTTTCCTAATATTTTACCCCTCTTTCTATCTCCAATGGTTATATGCTGGCAGCTTCTTTTGGTAGTGATTTATAACAGAAAAGGTTTCTGGAGGGCAAAGCTTCCTCGCTTCCATACAAAACCTTCTAATTTTTGCGATATTCAAATCGTCATTAAATCTCAACCTTATACGGCATTGGTCTGAAAATTGGTGTCCTGGTTATTTAAAACATGCTCTTTCCAGCTCTGAAATTCATTTTGCTGTAGCTAAAAGTTTAGAAATTATCGGTCACGTGACCAACTGTTGCAAAAGGCCTATTTTGTTCGTGACACGTTGAATGATAACCGACCTTCGCATTCGATGATGAAACTCATCCCTAAACAAGATTCCGAAAACATCATTTTTTTGTTACTGCCCTCTATTCTGCTTTGGCCAGGGTGCTTACTAACAGAAACAACTAACAGCTTTTAATTTTTTTTTTTCCCCAAGAGGGCGCTGTAACGGATCCTGCAATCTGATTGGTTCTTAGCGCGGTCCGGTCGCGGTAACGGCGGGAGACAGCGCGGGTGAAATTGTCAAGTTCATGCTAATTTCCGTGAATGAACTAGCGGTGATCGTCGATCTTTTCCCTTCCATGGACGATTAAACAACGCAAGTTTTGTTGTCTAACTGTTACTCGCTCGTTAGATTTTTTTTCGATGGTTCGTAGACTGCACGTAAGCTTTGAATTCAATGACAATTTTGCGTTAGCCCACTTTTAAGCCAACTTTTCGCAGGAAAAAAGTAAATAAGTTATTTGCCGGCTTAGTGTCGGTCCGTGCGGCCTCGGGTAGCATTTTCAAGACCTTGGTCACAATTTTTCACAACGGACCTCCCAGCCGGCAAATAATTAACAATTATTCTTTGAAATCGAGGTAAATATTCTGCCACTATTCACCGAGATTGAGAAGAATAATTGTTTTAGTATATACACAGGAAGTGATCTCAACAACATTTCAGAAGGAAACCATTGAAATTCGATTTAATTGACCTCTCAATTCATGCGTGGAAAACGTGCAAGCGGTACAAAGCATGCGCGAATTCGCGAAACTATTTACAGAATCTTTGAACATGGAAAATCTATAGTTAATCTTCGAAAAAACCTCGTGACAGTCTAGAATAATGGTCCTTAAACACCGTTCAAATCAGTGTGAATCAAAAGTATGCTTTATTCAAAAGTATGCTTCATTTTTGTTTGGCTTACGCATTATTCACTCGGTAGAGAGTGAATAATGCTCATTAGCCAGAGATAGCGAACCAATCAGATTGCTTAAAACACCAAGATCACTGAGTGTGTATATACTAACTAACATATAGCTGGGTCGAGAACTTAAAGTGCACCTAACCCCCAAAATTTTTTTTCGCTAAAACAATAAAGCTTATTCTGTGGAGTAATTAGCTGCAAAAATTTTTCGATTTGGTTAAATCCTCAAATTTCTGTGCCCCCTTGAAACCGAGTTTCGTATGGTTCACGACCGAGCATAAGGAGTCTGGGGAGACTAAAGCCGTGACGTCACTTCGAGAACGAACGCTTCGGCTGTCCCAGTCGGGCCTTTTACTCTGTGTGAGCGTGGAAGCCTTTTTGCCGCACAAGTTTTCGCTGGGGACTCCACAGTCGACAGATTTCTGTTTTTATCAACAATATCTTCTACTTCGTCGGATTCTGAAATGAGCTTTGACTCAGAAGCCTACGAAATTTATTATATAACCTGTATGAATTATTTTTTTAGGGTAGGGGAGACAAAAACACAGTAAGGTGCAACTTCTCCCATTTTCCTTTTATGAAGTCTTCTAGTTTTCCCAAATTACTTTAGCGAAAAGAAAAGTGTTTTTAAAGTTGTAAATTTTGCGACCACGGCCGAGCATAGCAGGATCTGAGTCGGGCTTCTAGTTACTCCATCGAAGGACATTACCTAAATACACTCAATAGAAGTTTGACTGGCATGGATTTCGAGTTTTGCGTAAACATATTTGGGGTATTTATGCTTTATGCGTTATAAAAAGGGGCCAAGACTTTTAAATGAAAGAATTGTACCATCTCGACGGCAATACAATTCGGAGTCTAACTACGATTGGACGGCTACGATGTACATATATTTTATTTCGATTTCGAAGTGCGGGTCGCCAGTCGAGCCTGCTGCAAGTCACGATGAACAATTTGCCGGCCCATTTGGCTTATAAAGGTTAAAGCAATGACATAAGTGTCAACTTACAGCTATTGAACAGTTATTAAAATGTCAATCGACACGAAAAGATTCGCGAAAAACACGTTTCTCCTTCACTGTCCTTTTGTTTCAATTTTTGACATTCTTTTCTTACGTATGCTAGTAATCTAAGTGTTGTGGTTCGGTCAAAAACACCACATTCTCCTCCGTAGAGTCGAATCTTTATGATTTGTTTTACTTTTCTTATCGACTTATCAACGCTTGCTTTATTTTAAGCTTGTAACTGAGATAGATATATATATTCTTTTGCTCAAGTAACAAAACAGTGGTGTAAACGGCGGGGCCTTGAAGAAACGCAGCCGCAATAAATTGTTGGCCTCGTGCGTATAGCTCGCGTGTGGTTGTGTTTATAAAATTCACAAATGCATAGCCAGTTTAGCAGTTGGAAGCCTCTATAATCTTAATCACCTTGTTGTAGGACGCACTTGCCGTTGACTATTCATTTATAAAAACTCTTTCGAGGACAATATGCGCGATGAGATTAATTTGCCTGATAATCATCTCACAAGGTATCCTTTAGTCCAGTCCCTGAACTCTCCTTTCTTCCCACCCCATATAGGGGCTGAACCCGGGCGGGCGAAAGAAGAGTCCAGTATAACTTGCATGCGCATGCTCAGAACGCCGCCATTTTTTTCCCCCAAATCAGGGGAAAAACCATATTTGGAAGTATTTTCCAGATTTGGCTTGTGGCGCGCTTTTCTCAATGATAATATACGAGCAACAATTTCTGCATTCAGATTGATTAAAATCATGTCAATTAATCCCAAATCAGTGGAATTTCACCAGTGCCACGCTAAACCACTTTCATTTTTTTTTTACAATATCAAAGATAACAAGAAAATCTTTGCCAAGATTTGTGACAATTGAAAACACCGACTCGGACTTGAAAGTGCACGCGCTGCATTATGCAAATGAGCTAATTGTACGCGTCAGACTTTCCTTTCAAAAACTTTTGCAAAATCGCTCAACATGCAAAACCAATACGAAAAAAATGTTTGGGAAAAGAGTAATGACGCGTACTCGTTGTCGATAAGAGTACAGACCACGATAAACCATATTTCGATTTTTACGTTTTTATGTTTTTTACGACAATATCAACGTCAAAGAAAATGTTTTCTTTCAGAGCGCGAGCTGAAAAAGGCATTGCGCGACACATTGACGCGAGCAGCTTGGTTGGGACCTAGTAATTTTTGATTGGTTCGTTCTGAGCATGCACATGCAAGTTATCCTGGACTCTTCTTTCGCCCGCCCGGGTTCAGCCCCTATATGGGGCGGGAAGAAAGGAGAGTTCAGGGACTGGACTAGGTATCCTTTATCTTGGACTGTAACTATGGGGCTTTTTTTTTTAAATAGAATAGTCAGATGGCTCCCAGCGCATCTAAAATTCCTGTCTTATCTCCCTTGACTCCCTCTTTCGAACCCACCTCATACAAATCATTATCCTTCTTTCGTCCTTTTTTCCCTTCCTCTCTTCTGGAGATAGAGGTATTGAAGGGAGAGGATTGCTCGCTTCTAGGCTTGTTGAACTGCTGCGCCATCCAACAAAAATCTACCTTGCATTCTGCTACGGAATGTTCGCATATATTCTCCTCACAAACAAACTATTGTTAGTTCCTCGATTACGTCACATACCTAGTCGCCCTTTCTTCTCTAAGCTCGGTTGTGACCTCGAAAAGGATTTTACGACCTTTGAAAATCCATAGAAAATTAACAAAAATAGCTGCAACGAAACTTTTTTCGCATTGGAGATCAGAAAAAAATAGGAGACATACATAAATGAAAAATAAAAAAAAAACATTAGGGTTTAGTTGCACTTTAAATTAAGTAATTTATTATTTTTCGAGCTCTGCATACACCAGGTTTTGGGGGATGACGTGAATAATGTGAGGATTTGGGATGATACTGGGTTTGTTTTCAAAATATATGTATGGGTTATTGACCAAGTGTGAGGTCAAGATGGCTGGATATTGGCCAAGTTCTTTTTTTGCGTGTTTATGGACCGAGACGAAGTCGAGGTCCATAAACTCGCAAAAAAAAAAACGAGGCCAATATCCAGCCATCTTGACCGAACAAACTTGGTCAATAAAGGATTTATTATATGGCTTTTGGTGAAATTTTGCTTTCGGGATGTAGCGGGTAGTCCCGAGCGGGCAAGATGGCTCCATCTTGCCCGCTCGGATAGCCAATCACAGCGCGCGATTTGGTTCATCTTGCCTGCTCACGGAGCTAGCCATATAATAACAGCTTTTAATACCGGGCGAATACTCGATGAATGAATTCCATTTTTGGAGGAAAAAAATTGAATTTCGATTTTTTTGTTTGTTGTTGATACCATTTCGCCTGTATACAATTATCTTACGTATACTATCATCCACTTCAACGTTTTGTTAGGCTGTCTTAAAAAAAACCCTCATAAAGCCACTAACGTTTATATAATTGTGCATTTTCAGTTGCACCAACAATATTTGTAATTTAAAGTTTTCCCCATTTTTGGTAGATGACAAAAGAAGTCTACAAACACGCAACAGAAGTGGAAAGTACGTGATGCAATTAGTACGGTTTCCAATATCGAAGCCACTATCGGTTTAGACGCTTTAGACATTTTGGACAGTTTGAAAATTTTAAACTATTAGTATAACTTATGTTAATGCTTACCATACATTAGCGCTTTTCCTTACAACTCTTGGTTTCCTTTTTCTTTTTTAATCTTTATCTGTTTACTGCGGATGTCAAATTTTGCCGTCAAGAAGCGTTTTTTTTCTTGCAGCTCTTGTTATTTTTTATTTTTTCTTTTAGCCTTTATCTGTATTCTGCGTGTCGAAGCTTGCCATACAGCAGCGTTTTTCCTTACAAGTCTTGATTTTTGGACCCTTATTTGTATAGTAGATGTCAAAAAGCGTTTTTCCTTACAAGTCTTGTTAGTTCTTTTAAACATTTGTTTCCTGGATGTCAAAGCTCACCAAAAACCAGCGTTGTTTCTGACAAGTCTTGTTAATCTTAAAATCGCACACTTTACTGTTCAGTGGCCTCACGATTAAAAAAAGATAGTAATTCGTCAGGCCCTTTCCTTTTAAAGTATCAACTTCGAACCACGAATTTTTTTTTTTTGAAAAGGTCATGAGCTAGGAACACGGAAATCTCATGGTGCGGAAATGAAACGATTTTTTTTTTCTGTGAAAAGGTCATGAGCTAGGAACACGGAAATTTCATGGTGCGGAAATGAAAAAGTACGTTATTTACTGAGATTACTAAACAAATAGACTCGAGTTTGGCTCGCATGCATGGTTGTTTTTAAATTTCGGGCGAAAGCCATGATTTTGGTCTGTTGGAGCGACCTCTGCCCATAATTTGTTAACGCATCCAAAAGAATCTCTGTCCAATAGCGTCCATATTTCGAATTACAACACTACACTACAAATAACTATAAATAAATAAATTAATAATAAATAATAATTAATTAATTAATTAACACCACCTGTTTTATCTCAAAAAATACAAGTAAAATGAGGTCAGTTTAAGAAAATGATATCAAAAAGGGAACATTCGTAAGTAACAAAAATACACAAAAGTAGCTTTTGTGCACTCTCAGTTATGCATTCACTTAGAAGTTATGGCTTATGGTATCATCATTGTGATGTCAATGTGACTCCCATTTGCGTAATTTCTGCTTCCCTGCAATGACTTGGGTCTCCGAAATATTTACACTCAGTCGCCTGTCTCTGCACGTACCAGTCGCAAACAAATGTCAATTATATCCTGACAAACTTTTAAAAGGGAGCGTAAGGATCGTTACATTGTCACATGAAAAAATGTCATGGACGTGAGCAAAGATGGTTAATTTATGAATATTCTTTGGATATTGAAAACGAAAGAAGAGCGGCATTTGATTTAATGAATTTTACTCAGAAGCGACTTCGAAGCGTCACAGCTGAATCAAAACTTGACCTTGAAAAAAAAGATTTTTAAAAGCACTCAGATTCGCCACAAGGTAATGTATCCTGGCCTTAGATTGTCAAAAACAAGTATTACGTTAATCATGAAGTTAAACGAATGGAATAGGCTGTTGACATACATGTAATTGTTTCCATATATGTTTCACTCACAAAACCGATGGACCTTGACCGTTATACGGGCCACGAATTTTCTTTTTATGTAGTTCTTCTCGCTATTCTCCTTCAAACCAGGAAAGACTTTGAATACCATGATATAATCGCCTCTATTGCAATTGTATAAAAGGCCTCTCGATTTTTTTTGTTGTTGTTGCTTTTTCAAAAGGAGATCCTTCCAGTCTTCTACGGCTACAAAGTACTGCTGGGTGTTGAGGCAGGATACTGATTACAGTTTCCCACAAGGGAAGCAATCCGGCTTTTTAAGTGTGGTATCTTATTATGTTTGATCAAATGACTGCATCCTTTCACTGGTTTCAGTTTTTTAATTATTAATATTATTATTGTCCTAGGATAGATTCTGACCAACATGAACAACACAAGCAGCCAAACGCTTCCTGTTTGGGAAATGTGGATTTGGAGCACAACATTCATGTTGGAAAGCATAGCGATTGTCTTCACCAATTCCATCACAATCCATATCTTCTTGAGTCAAAGGAAAACTTTGAGGCACACAAGCTATGTAGTAATCAACTTGGCTTTGGCTGACCTAAGCGTCGGCCTGTCGGCAGGTTGTTTTGGTGTGGAGAACCTAGTCTTAAGCTATACTGGAGAAAAGCCCACTTCAATAGGATGTCTAACTGTAGATTTTATCTCAGAATGCGCTTCTATTGTGTTTCTAGTTGTCCTTTCTTTGGAGAGAATGCATGCCGTTTTTTGGCCTCTACGTCATCGCATTACTAAAACCCGTAGTTACATCTATATTATTTGCACCGCCTGGCTTTTTTCTTTCACATTGGCAATAACATTTATAATATCGTACATCGGCATTATTAATCAGAAAATCTCGACAAGCATGTTTATTTTCTTCATGGCTGTATTTCCACTCACTGTTTGCGTCGTGTACGGTAGAATATGGTTTCATATGAAGCACCTGCGGAAGCAAAGCATACGAAGGCATCGTCATATCGCAGACAACAACTTAACCAAAACAATATTAGTTGCCTCTCTTCTATCAGTGACAGCATGGCTACCTGTTAGCGCCACACTGTTGGTTAGCGTCCTTTGCAAGAACTGTTTGTCGTTAAACAACTCAAGCCGTGCTGTGTACGCAGCAAGGATTCTTCAGTTTGGAAACTCTCTGCTGAATCCGGTTATCTACGTACAATATAAGGATGCCCGAGTTCAGAGCCAAATTAATGAGATTACTTTTCAGGCGTCACTCGAGAGTGTCGATTCAGTACTACTGTTGTTGATACCACTAGCCTCTTCAAGCGGTCGAATCAATTCCTCGATCATTAACCAAGAACGTCAAAATTGAAATGACCTATCAATTAATGATGAAACAGAAGAATAAAGTAAAGTGGGATCTAAATAACAAAGCGATCTGGAACATTCCGCTTGGTATTCAAAATATTCCAAACCGAACTCCATCAAAAGCATCAAATGTAGATGACTTATTGACCTCACCGTTGGATGATACCTATTACGCCGTTTATTTCAATTGTGTTTGTCCTCCCTTGCAGGGAGATCGTGATCCCTGCGAAAATGTTTTATGCATATGTTCCTTTGTTGCCTTTCTGTGTTCCCTGGTTAAAATTGTCCATGCTTCCCCAAAAGCCCTGGGAGACCTATTAGATTGCGTCCAACACGAGATGATGCTAACCAACTACGAACGGTTATTTATTACCTTGCACTTATCCAATGCTTAAAATATATGTTAGGTGACAAAATACGGGGGAACAATTTCCTTCATTCTTTTAACAGTGAACATCTAGCTAGCAGGCACATGGCACTTTTTAGTCATAAATTACACTAGAAAAAATCCACCAGATATATAATTTCCCAGTGTTACAATTGCACTACGATCATCTGGATTAAGAGAAGTAAATTGGTGCGATACGTGTTCAGCTATAGACTAACGGATTAATCTAGCGATCCATTATATTGTGTGATCGTGGCACTGATTTGCTCTTGAAAAAAATATTGGGCACGGCTTATCTTTAGTCTGGCATTCTTAGACTATGAATGAGAAAATTAAGAAATGAATTAGAAGACTAATGAATGCAAAGTAGGAGGACAAGTGAATGAGCTGAGTAGGCTAAAAAAATATTTTAACACGCTTCCACGAGAGTAGGACGGCATTTCCGAGCTCTTCGTATGTATAAATGTGAAAAAATGACATAAAAAAATGATCAAGATAGGTTACTGGTGCAAATAAAACCAACAACCTTAAAATAAATGTATCGGCCAACTTGAAAGCCTGTCAACCATTAGACGAATATTACAACAATTTAATGTAGATTTTATATCAAAGGCGCCAATTACTAGCCGACAGTAAGCATTTAGCATACAAACTACCCAGTTTACCAAAATCACCTGTACATGTACACATTTGATAAGTCAATTTCGAACATGTCCACGTACACATTTGATACTTCAATTTCGAGTTACAAAAGGCGCTCATGGAAGGAAATATATAGTTGTGCTGTTCAATGCTTTATGGTTACAAAACTACAAGGCTAAGTTAAGTAGATCCTATGAAGTGTAATTGAAGGGAAGTTAAAAACACATTTTGAAAACTGCTCAATAAAATTGGGCCTTTTAAACTGTTTACGTGCACTGCTATAACTACTTTTAGGTGTATTGTAAACATGAAGAAAATTTCTGGCAACCATCTTCACTGCGCTCCTATGGAAAATGTTTAAGGTTTTGATGTATTTATTACGTTTAAAAATAAAACGAAGACGCTTAGACCTTCTGCTATTCTTCAGATCGAATGTGTTTCACTCGACAACAGCAGTTCGAGAAAACCATTCCCGATGTGATTATGGTGTTTACCCTCATATACGGTTTACGTTGCCGAGACTAATTATTTGCATAGAATTTGAAAACCTACGATCGATGATTTGCGATCATTTTATATTGAAGGGTCAGAAGCTACAATTTTCTCTGAAGTACTCGTTGGCCGGGTTACACTGGGGCCATTTTGTTCACAGTGACACATTAAATGATACCAGACCCTCGAATTCGATGATAAGGCTCATCCCGAAACAAGATTCCGGATTTTTTTTTTGTTTTTTTTGTTTTTTGTTTTGTTACTGCCTTCGATTATGCTTCAGCCAAGCAAGGGTGTTAATGACAGCTTTGTACTTTGAAAGAAATAATTTACATCTGACTGCAACGAGAGCCTAAAGAGTAGACCTGTATGGAATTATTTTGTTAGGGTAGGGGAGACTGTTTTTTAGTTTATAAAAGCTTTTGCAACACTGTATGTATTTATGGCCATGCAAATAAACATAGTTGTTGTTGTTTTCTTTTGTTTTGTTTTGTTTCTCTTCTATAAAATCTCGTAGTTTCCCCGATTACTTCAGCGAAAAAAAACAAAAAACAAAAAACGTTTTAAAATTCTAAGATCTTCTAATTTCTGCGGCCATGTCCGAGCATAGTGGGGTCTGGGTCAAGCTTCTATTTACGCCATCGAAGGGCATAGCTCAGATACACTCAATAGAAGTTTGACTGGGTTTCAAGTTCTGTGGAAACATATTTGGGGGATTTGTGTTTCATACGTTATAAAAAAAAGGACCAGACTGTTAAACAAATTAAAAAGAATTGTGCTATCCCGGCAGCAATACAATTCGGAGTCTAACTACGATTGGACGGCTACCATGTACATATTTTATATTTCGACTTCGACGTATGAGTCGCTAGTCGAGCCCGCCACACTGCAAGTCACGATAGACAATTTGGCTTATAAAGGTTAAAGCAAGGGCTAACTTACAGCTATTAAAGAGTTATTGAAATGTCAATCAACAAGAAAAAATTCGCGGGAAATAAGTTTCTCCTTCACTGTCCTTTTGTTTTTGTTTTTTTGTTTTTTGTTTTGTTTTGTTTTCTTTTTTTTTTACATCTTTTTACGTACGCTAGTAATCTAAGTGTTGTTTTTTGGTCAAAAACAAGCACATTCTTCTACGTTTAGACCAATCTAAATGGTTTATTTTACTTTCCTTATATAATGATCAATGCATCGGGTCAACCACGCTGGATATACGTGATAACTTATTGGCGTGTAGAGATGTGTAGTTGACCTGATGGTGTAGGGGATATCACGCCCGACTAGTATAATGGGGACAGGTGTGTCGAAAGCCATTGGTAATTTATTTATTTATTTATTTATTTTATTGTTTGCAAAGCTTTCTTGGCTCTAGAAAATTTCTCTGTCACGTAACCCAAATTTAATTTGGGATTTAGCCATGATACACACAAATGTCTCGATAGAAAAAATGTCCTGTGGATTGACTGCGTTCAATCTCTACACATCAATAAGTCACCAGTGTGGTTGACCCAATGGTGAAGTGGGCATCACACCCGACTAGTAATGGGGAGACGCGGGTTCGAATCCTTCTCGGGACATGTTATTTTTCTTCCAGATTGCTGGAAACTCTTTGTTCGACTCCGTAAGCATAAGCGTAACAGTATAACAGTATAACAGTAAAGTAATTTATTTTATTGTATATATAGCGAAAATCTTATAATAAACCCTGCAAATAGAATTCTCTATGTGCTATATTTTCACATGTGAAAAAGTGATACGTTCAGACTAGAATGGCTTAGCCAATCAGAGCAAAGCACTCAAATGGCTTCCCAGAAGCGTGGTCTTGATCGTTAACACTTCAGCTTCAGCCAGCAGTCACCTCAGCAAGTCTTATCTCTGTTTCAAGGGCGAACATTCAAGGAGGAACATTCAACATTTCTACACACAGCGTAAGTCAACAGAGTCCGAATTTATCTTTGCACAGCACGAAGCGTCGTCATGTACAAGCGAAAAGATTTTACACTTTGTGTTTTAAATACGAATTCCCCGTATTGTATTTTAGGTTGAATAGGCTCTTTGTCCGCTCTTTGCAGGACGGGAAAGCGAATTGGTTTTTTATTACGTTCGGTCATTTACATCAGTCTTGAACTTTTTGATGTTCTGCATGTACGCTTATGTTATCGGGAAAAAAATAAAACTGACTTAAAGGATATGCTTGATTCTCGATATATATACAATAAACAAATTAGTTTTTGACACTCGTGAATAAAAATCCGAACGTCGCACTTTCTATGAAGTAATCTATATATGTGATATAGATAGGACCCTGTGCGAGCTCTGATTGGTCAAAACCCATATTTTATCAGAGTATAAAGCATAGAAAAAAGGTGTTTTATTGTTCAATTTTTTCACGTGTAAAATCTATATCATAAAGCAAGCGAAGAGACCTAAGACGTGCATTACACTGTGATAAAACAATTCGAACATTTGAGAACATTCGAGACGAGTAGAAAACACAAGCACGCGACAAGCGTTTTCTACATTTCCCTCGTGTTGTCAAGTGCCCGCTGTGTTTTCAGTATCACTGTGACAGTGAAATACACGGCTTTGACTTCTTTATTTGTTAAATTTTTTAGCACATTTTATGCTTTTATAGAACTTTGTTATACTTTGTTAGCTTCTTTTTATGTAAAGCGCTTTTGAATATCTCATAGCATTAGCGCTTCATAATTGTATTTAGTAGAATTCTACTAGTATACTAATGCAAATGCTGTAATCTGATTGGCTGAGCCATTGCACACTATCAGCCATTAGTGTGCAGTGGCTGGAACTCGCCTACGAAATGGCGATGTTTTTTCGTTTTGTTAAAGTTTTGGCGGAAAATTTTGATGAAAATGGATAATTAAAATCCTGAGAAGACTAAACGAAGGGCATTTACGGTTTCTTGACTTTAAAAAGGTTGAAATTATCGAAAAAATATTATGCGCGTGCGTACACACTTCAATGTTAAATGCCAATTCAATCCGGGCGATCTTTTCAAGGCTAAAAGTTTAATAATGCGTCGAGAAATAATTGGAAACCGTTATTTGAAGTAAACTTTAGAAAGAATTCTACTAAAACAATTAGATTATTCGCTCTCGATTTCTATGAGGTGATAGTTGATTCGGCCTTCGGCCTCATCAACTATCACCTCATAGAAATCTCGAGCTCATAATCTAATTGTTAATTAGTATATACCACACAAGTGAATAGTGCTTTTCGCGTGCGCTGATTGGCTAGCTCGGAGGTGATTAGCCAAGTACTATTCACCTCCATTTCGGTGAATAATTGTTAAATAATTATGTATTGTTATCATCATTCCGCCACTCCCTTAGTACATTATTAAATATTACAAGTGAACTGTCTGAATAATACAGGTGAGTTCTCTGTGGCAACCGGAATTTTTTGCACTAAACAGTCTAAACAAACTTTGGTTAATAAAAAAAGGAATTTAATTTAGAGGAATAGTGTGTAAATATCAACGTGCGTTCTTTAAATTAAGAAATATTCGTTTATTAATTAAAAAAGCCAACACCTTTAAGGTTTGGAAACATTACAATCGGTTGCACATGAATGAATCTACGGGGATCAATTACTTCGCGTATTTAATTAAAAATTAAGTATTTATTAAGGAAGGAGTGACGCGGGGTATGTATTGGTTATTCTATTATATAGCTAGTCAACATTTCCAAATGAATTAAACATAAGCCAAATGAACATTGATTATGTTTATGTTAAGCATACTTTTCTGTATTAAAAAAAAAACAAACAAACAAAACAAAACAAAAACAGAGAATATCTTAACAGTAAATTAAAAATAGATGACTTCAACATGTATAGATCAACATCTCCTCAGCTCTCTCGGGCTGGAAATAAAACAGAAACAGAATATGTAAAACGAAATAAAGCAGAGAAGAGTAAATCCTTAATCAACAACAGCACAAGGCTGACACAGTTGAGCCCACATGTGACAAAAACTGAAAACGTATGGAAAATTTAGAGATTTCAAAAATTACAAAACCTCACATCATAGAATCAACACCAAGAAAACAAAAACGCAGTTCAATCCCTCAAAAATTTATCGCTTTTTAAATCATTATATTAATTCATTGTTATTATTATTCATGTTAGTTGCCCCTTAGGATGTTTTAGCTACGTGTTTTGAACCTCTTCCAAGCTTAATTACCAGTCGAATTTATTTAATTGTCATTCTGATAATATGTTGTTAGTTTTAGTTACACTACACTTAAATACGAAATTGAAAGTGGAACTGGGGTTGTACTTTCTGAACGAGTTTGGAGTACACGAAGGTGGAACCCTAATGTCATCTTTTTCAAAAACATTTCTCTCAAGGTCCTTCTAAATAGTGACATCCTAAAACAATAAACGATTGGATTGATTAAGGAATTTGACAACCGAAGAAATCGGGCTATATCTGTAAGGACTGGTCCTGAAACATCAGGCCTATTAAAGTTGACCGTTATAGTATTGATTACTGTAAAAGGAAGCCATGTTACAAGTGACAACAAAGTTACAATAAACAGAGTCTTTGCCAGCTCTTTGTTTCGCTCGTGTCTGTTTGGTGGTAACCTGGGATCGCTCTTTTTGCAAAAGAACCAGATTGCAGAATATGCGCACGTGATTGTTAATAAGCAAACAAACAAGTATACTGTTCCAACCCAACTGACCACATCGTGGAACGGTATTAACAGTTGTGCAACAACGAAAGGTCCCGGTATAAGCCACACTACTCCAATACTGCAAATGTACTTTCCTCTTGACGTTGTTCTAATGCGAAAAGGCCACATTATCGCGTAGAGTCTCTCTAGAGAAATGAGAGCAAGGAAACTAATGGAAGCACAGCCAAAAATCTCGTTCAGCACGACATATTTCTCCCAACTTGTCGTACAACTTGGGGAGGTAAGTTTCCATACTTCATTGACTACGTCTTCAATGAGACCAAGTCCAACCATTAAATCCGCAACGGTCAGATTTATTAAGAACAAACAGGTTTGCTTCAACTGGGATCTTCTTTTCCAAAATACCATAACGGTAACGATATTTGCAAGAATAATTATCAGTGATTCCACTCCCAATATTAGGATCTTTGGCAGTGAGCTTGGGCACATTTTAGTACGTCTGGAATGAACCCTTATCAATCTGGAAACAGAAAATAGAATAATTAGTCACTGTATGCATTGCGTATGCGATGAAATTACAGCACTGATAAGCCAATTTCAGTTTTCCCAGTGCTCACCAATTTAAAGGGGCATTATCACGCTATTTGGCAACTTTACAAAATCTATCGACCTGGTTTTGTTATTAAAGACTATTTGAAGGTACTGAAACTGTTTCCTGTCGCCTGGCGCTACAGATAGCTTTTGATGCTTCGTGTGTTTAAAAATTCCTCAAGAAATTTATTATGGTTACCCTCTCTGATAAAATTCATTTTGTATTTTCGTCGTAGCTTTACAGAAGCATTTTTGTTTATGATCAAAACCTCAAAGTAATGATTTTAGCAGAGAATTGACCTGAAAAGGCAAAATCCTCGTGACAATGCTCCTTTAAGTTGAAATGCTAAGAGTTTTTACAAGCCTAAGTAGGTGGAAATTAAGGACCGTTTTCGAAAAGCTCTATTTCGTAAGGGATTAGTGTGGATAGAAAGGTCTAACGGGAGAGAGAAACTTCGTGTTCAAATTCCCCAGCGTAGTGCGCGGAATGGGCCTAAGACCGTTATAACTCCGAAATTTAGAGAAAGCTCGGCATATGCGCACTTCTTATAACCGCTATACTTACCACTTATATGCTCTTTTCAAAAAAAGGTGGAAAGCATAGTCGTGATAGCGTTTGCTGGAGAACTCCACGGATTTTCTCTCTCTGTCTAACCTTAACAAGGATGAACATTTTCGGGATATAAGTCTGACGTCGTTTTATGGAAACATCATTTACTCGAACCATCTGCGCGAAATAGACTATGGACAGCAAAATAAATAAGTCCTCACAATTCAGTTTAATGATATTTTTATCGTATTTGCTTTGAACAAACTCCTCTGCTCAATCAATTTGGGCTTTGTTTCTAAAATTTTCAATAGTATTCGAAGTCTTTCAATTAAGTTTAAGACGGTTGGTTTACCCTAAGACAACTAGGGCCAAGTTCAGAAGCCGTACTTCACATGAGCCGAATTGTATACTGATGAGGGAGAACAAAGGGCTTTTCTCATTTACATTCGATTTGGCTCATGTGAAGTACGGTGTTTGAACTTGGCCCAATACATTAAGAATAATCAAAATATTACCTATCGCTAAATCATTCGGTGTCTCTTCCAAAAAGGTAATATTTTTCTGAAATCAAATTTTGAAAGAAAAAACGAAAAAGCTAGCTGAACACCCATCTACATCTCAAATGAAAGGCAAGCATTTTTATTATTATTGCAATTGATTCAATTCAATTTCTGTACACACCTTGTGGGGAAAAGATTGATTTCAGTAGTCCTCTGGTGAGACTCCGGTTTATCCTTAGCAAGGGAAGATTTTGGAAGGTAACGAAAGGCAGTTGAGAACGCTTTGGAAGTCCTTTGATTTGACAGTCTATTTTGTAGATACGCCACTGTTTCAGTACGTTATGAAAATGTAATTATTTTGTGAGAGTCTGTATTTCTTTGTTAGGAATTGGCAAACGGTAGGATACCTCTGTTTCAACACCCCGGGGAATGCTAATAACACTAAGGAATTGTAAAGTTTTGTCAGACAATTATTAAACGTTGCGAGTGCTTTTGTCTCGTAGTCAAATTAACTTCCGGACAATCCAAGTCATTGTTGCTCACAGAAAACGCCTTGTTTAAGGTGGCTGAAAACAGTTTCCAGTACTTTCCAATGGGTCATTATAACCACTCTGTACGTGTCGATGCCAAAAGCACGGTATCAACAAACTGCCCAATCGTCGGTGAACAAGTTGCTGTTAATTTTGTGGCACAATAGGTTACCAAAGCAACAATATGACCTGCTAAAAACACCCTCAATTTTAGCTTTAAGCGCTTATACCTCAAAAACGAGCTCGGTGACTCCCATCTTTTATTATCGAATTGCAATCAGCATGAAAAGATGCAACTTTTTGCAAAGTTTAAAAATATTCTGCGGAGGGGGGTTCAGAGCCACCTTAAATTTTCGAAAAATCAAAACTCTAAGTCTTGGAAAGTACTGGAAACTGTTTCCAACCACTTTACTGCGCTTTTCAATAACATGGAGACTCGAACATTCGAAGGTCGACCGACAAATGCGTTTTTCGCTGCCGTCAATCAAATGTTCGGTGGTTCCTCCCAGCTTGCGACTACTGCCGAGCACTGTTTCGTTCGAGTCAAGTACAAATGCGTGCTGTAATTTTAAATTCTAAAGAATTTCTATTTTCTTCGAGTCTGTGCCATTTTCAATTGTGCTGAATTTTGATGCAGAAAAATCAATGAAAACCTGGTAGGTCTTATTAAAGTTAGCGGCGTGTATTTCCTTGTCTGCATTCTACAATTTTGTTCTGAAGCTGATTAAAATTTCTTTCTTGCAACGAGCTCGACTCTAATGTTTTACAGGTATATTTATAACTAAGACAACTGTTTAAAGGGCGCGTGCGAGTCAGCATTTCATAACTAAAATTTCTTCCTTACTGGTCCACTCCATCAAAATTATGACACAAGAATATTCCACAAAAAAAACGCCACGCTAGAGGCCATATGTACACCAGAACGCTTAAAAACGCCACCAGCAAAGAAGCACGTCCCCAACCCCATCTGCAAGTAGAATGGAACGAGATAAAATGGCATTAACATATAAACGTGCCTTAATCAAGCAATGCTTTATGAGAGCGTTTAGACGACAACATACGACTTATGGATAAATCCGATGACTCCCACTGCTTTCCGTGCATTTTTTCAAGTTTAATTGACATTAGATAATATATACATAAAGGAGGGAATAATCCATACAAACCTTTGGGGCAACGCGGCTATTTGCATCCTTATTTAATCCTCATAAATTGCACGAAGTCAAATCTATGAAAAATTTCTACGTTTAGTATATTCCTTCCATTGAAAAACATGACGAAAACTTGAAAAATTAGAACAGTTTTTGGACTATGTCTGACACTTGCACTGACAAAAAGAAAAAAAAACAGGAAGAATAAGAGGAAGAAAAATAAAAAAAAATAAAATGGATATCACCCAACTACATTTAGCAAGACTAAAGCGTCGTGATGACAAATAAACCAACGAATGCACTATACAAGTCTAAAATATTGTAAGAACAAAAACTGAGGGATAAATAAGAATAATAATTCGAGTTTAAATAAAGTTCATGTATGTATGTAATATAACCCCTTCAGAATAATTAGCTCTTTTTCATTAAAAGCTTTATATCTGTAGTTTCTGAAGGGCTTTGCTGTTTAAATGCTTAATATCCGCATAAATATGAAATGGCGGTGTCGTTTCTGCGCTTAAAAGCTTCACTTTAATTCGGCAGTTAATGAAGAATGACAGTATTAGTTTATGAGCAAGTTTGGTGTTCACGAACGTGAAGCATCGTCGCTTTCTTCCACGTGAATATTTCTCTCAGGGATCTTCTGAACAGTGGCATCCTAAAGCAATACACCACTGGATTAATAAAAGAATTTGCCAACTGAAGAAATTGAGTTACATCATGGAAGACTGGCCCAATAGCGACATTTCCTTTCAAAGTGAACTGCAAATTATGTACCACAGTAAAGGGTAGCCAAGTAATAAGAGATAACAAAGTTACAATAAACAGAGTCTTCGCCAGTTCTTTGTTTCGTTTATATCTGTTCGGTGGCAATCTTGGATCTTCCTTTCTGGAAAAGAACCAAACTGCAGGATATGCACAAGAAATGATAGTTAAGCAAACGAACAAGTACATTGTTACAAACCAAATGAAAATGTCTTCGGTTATCAAGGTTGCAGCAGTTCCCAGCAGTTGGGCTACAGCTACTGTACCTGATAGAAGCCACACAACCCCAAGGCTCAAAACATATTTTCGTGTTGACGTGGTTCTGATGCGAAGTGGCCATACCATCGCGTAAAGTCTCTCTAAAGAAATAAGAGCAAGGAAACCAATGGATGCACATCCAAAGAGTTCCTCCGACACCACGTAGTCTCCCCAAAGTGACTCGCAACTAGAAGATGTCATGAAGTTTTTGTGAATTTCAATGACCACGCTTTCAATGTTGCCGATACCAACCATCAGATCTGCAACTGTCAGATTTATCAGGAATAATGAGGTTTGCTTCAGCTGAGATCTTTGTTTCCAAAAAACGATAATTGTGACGATATTTCCAAGAATAATGATCAGAGTTTCAACTCCCAGTATTACGATCCATGGAATCGGGTGTTCGCGCTTACTTGTACACATTTTGCATGTAGATTTGCCTGTATCCTCCAGGCTTTAGACGTGTCTAAAAAGTGCACTCTGGAAAGTGTAAGCCTGATATACGTACGTATCAGAAAGGCTAGTCAATCTTGTTTGCGAATAGAATTAAGCGCTTGGCGGGTACGTTTCCAGGTAAATCATGCGATTGTTCCCTGTAGTCTCTCTTGAAATATTAGATTTTAAGTCCGTTGATAACACGAAGACACCGAGATTATCCCTTGCAAGTCAATATTCTTATTCATATACATTGACCGCTTGTGTACGACATATGACGTCCGTGAAAGTTCCGCGTCTGAATTGAACCGTTAATAACTTTTAATTTCAAATATTTATATAGATCTGCCAAGCTTATCTGGGGACAATTTAATATGAAAAGTTGTCAGCGTCAAAACTTAATGCTTCCATGGCAATCATATTTTGACAAATTTTGTTCTGTTTTGTCTTTTAATTTGAAATTTTCTCTCATTTTTTTCTTGAAAAGGCCAATTTTTCATGCAGTTATTTTTACAAAAACGTTTCTTATCGTCTCCAAATACGGGTTTTCTGAAGTTTTTGGAAAATCGAGAAATCGAAGACTATGGAAAGGAATTTATTCAGATTTGGATATCATGACGCAATTTCCACGTGATATGGCGTCATCATCGAAGCTGCTACGTTGAAGGATTACGTGTTGAACGAGCAAGAATTAGGCTTTCATAAACATCACCATCATCTGCCAAATCGTATTTATACTTTACTTATTACTCTTTTTAAAGGTTGAAATTCAGTTAACAAGTTTTAAAAACTACTGTAATATTGGCAAACTGTAGTTCTTAAAAAAAAAAAAGAAACCAACTCGCCCCATCTCTAACACTCGTTAATATTGTCAGACCGCTTTAAGTCAGCTTTGCAAACGTATGCGAAATAATTTACGATGATGTGCAACATCCCGAAGAAGATGGTGACTGAACATTGTACCACATTAACATGCAAACTTAACACAGCCCATGTGGCACACGGAAAGCCATATTTTGCCAATTTTTGACCCTTTTCTAATGACACTGTCTTTCCCAGGATTGAGATTATGAGTGTTGTTGAGGTTTTTGGTACTTTGAAAATTATGCGAGTAAGTTTATCAAATGCCATATTATTTTTTGGTTTCTACAGAGAGTTAATACGTAAGACTTCAGATTGTTTCTTTCTCTATTTCAAAGCCTGGTAGAATTTCAGTTTCTAATTTGAAATTTGAAATCTCCAAATTTTAGAGCAAGGAACGGTTAAGTCTCTGCCTTCGCTTAATTTCTAAGGATATAATTTTTTCTTCTCAATTTCCATAGACAGGACGTTCTTACATTGACGGACCCTGTTCGACAGCAAGTGATCTTTATTAGTTTCAAGTTAAAGATTTGGACTAGGACTAGGAGAAAAAATCTTAAATTGACACGCACGGAAGTTGATTCATCGCGAGCTGTTTGTTATTACCATAAGAAACTCAAGAACTAGAATACTGATACCCCGCTTTTTCTATTCATATATGACATATAGTTAAAATATTCTGTTCAGCAATAACGTCATCCAAAAAAATTTCTTCATTGCCAGTGCTGCAAATGCTTCCAAGCATTTTTATTTAATTGTAAAAATACGTTCATCCCTTAAAACAATAATAGCTATATCCGCCTTTGACTTACGATAAGATTCAAAATAGGGTGACCTTTTTAAATATGTCTTAATTTACGTCGCGATTTTAAAAAAAAAAGTAATCTAGGAAAGTCTGTTTTTAATTTCCATATTAGGTCACGTACGATAGCACATCTTTTAAGACCACACAGTTGAACAAAGATTTGACGTTTCTGATGTTTCTCAAGCAAAGATTTATCTCAACATTTAAAATTCTTCTCTGGCATTTCCCACATTAATGGAATGAAAAAGCTATCAGTTATCGGCTTGCCGCATCTCTAAATTTGCCCAAACTTACTTAACGTTTGACATACTTACAGTGCATACTTAGATATATTTCCGTTTATAATCGATCATTTTTTTTCGCTCGCGCTTGACTAGCGTAAGATCGTCACGTGACCGAATATTCCGCAATTTTCGAAACCGCGCGTGCTGCAAAAATGTTTGAAGGATAATAAACGCAGTAGCCTACGTTTAACTTTGCAAATGTGCTCGGATATTTCTCCTTGGACAATATCTGATAATGCGGACAAATATCCGAGCATATTTTTGCGCCAAGTGGAGGCTATTGTTTATATACAAAAGCTGTCCTATGCTTAAAGTGTCGGGTGTAGTCATACTTATTAAATTGATCAGTTAAAGGTGTATAGTCAAATAAGAAGAAATTGTATATAAATATTAGGGATTCTAAGCCATCATGTAGTAAAACCTCCACTACAGAACAAAATCAGTACTGAACATTTGGTCAAGTGCTATATTGAGTTAGCTCAGTGTTGATATTAAACTGACAGGAAGCGGAAACAGGGCTGGGTATGCCCTAAGCAAATGTTAATAAAAGGTAGGAAATGTCATCCTGAAAATTTGATTCTTTTAAATACAAATTTAATTCTCTACAGCGCGCAAAATCAACTATCTGATATGTCTTACGATGTTAGAGGTTGTAACAAAATCATTGCAAAGTTAATTGTTTGGTTCATACCGTACATTCCTTTTTACAAGTCAAATGTATGTTAAAAGAATACTAGCCGTACATCTTAAGATGGCTAGTCAGTTTTAGATATATAGCACTGTATAAGATAAGTTAAGATAAGATAGGATAAGATAAACATCTTTCCTTTCCAACATATTATTGTAGTTTTAGCTATATGGCATAGACTTGATGTCTCATGCAGATTATAATAGAGTTGTTGATCTGAGTTTGTTTTTCAGTTTTTTTTTTTTTTTGTGTGTGTGTGTGTGTGTGTCTGAATAAGTGTCACGTACCGTCCACGAAAACAAATCCTTCTTTACTTGCCTCATTTTCTGCAAAATCATTTCTATCGGCATTTTTTATCCTAAGTGTTCTCATGATATTTATTTACAAGGCGTGTTTAACCTTATTAGTTACAGTTAGAATTAGAAACACATTGAAGCTCTAGGAAATGTACTGATAAACGCCTGTCGACCGACGGAATATTCACCGTTGTATTTCTACACTCAAGAAATTTCCGCTTAAGAACCGCGCGAAATTCAGGCATTCGATAACAATAAACTAGTGGATTAAGAGCGGAATTAGACAACTGCAAAAATACAGCAACAAAAAGATAAGTGGGTGTAACACAATGATCATATCTTTGGGGAGAAACAGTGGCAACTGCCAGTGGAATCCAAGTTATTAACGTCAGCATAGTTATGATAAACAAGGTTTTCGCAAGCCTCTTGTTCTGTTCGCGTTTGTCCCGACGTATTCGAGGATTTCCTAATCTAGAATACACATATATCATTGTGTATAGATAACAAATACCGATCAGACATATGACGGTAAACGAGGCGAGAATCAAGCGAGAAGTACTTGCCAAAATCGAATTTCTGAAAAACTCAGGCATCGTTGTTATCATTGTAATAAGTGCAGACGTTATCCAAACCCCAGCAATACAAAAGGCATACACACGTTTAGTCAATACCCTGTGACGAAATGGAAAAACAATGGCAAAGAATCGTTCTACAGCGATGAGTAACAAAGATGTCATTGAAGCGGTTCCAGAAAATATATCCAAAGCAATGTATCTGTCATATCTTGTATCTTCATTGGTTTGAAATCTTAAAATGTTACTGGTCATAAGTCTTATAACCCCTAAACCAACAGTAGCATCAGCTATTGTTAAGTTGATCAAAAGGTAATAAGTTCTTTTTAAAACGGATCTCAATTTCCAGAAGGCAAAGAAAGTGATGGTATTTCCTCCAATGATAACCAAGAACTCAACAGCAAAGATAGCTATCCAGAGAAATAACTCAGCAGTTTTGCACATTGTAGATTTACTAGTAATTCCTAAAAGAAACAAATAAAAATATACAGATGGGACATCCTCGTTAAAAAAGATGGCAAAAATAACTTTATCTTGCCTTTGAGTTTTTCGGTTCTTACCCGAAGCACAAAAGTTTGGACCGGTAATAGATATCCTAAATAATGTGTGTTACTTGGTCCACATCAGGAAAGACTTCTCCTCTATTGCTTTTATAATAAATGAAATAACAGCAACAATAAAGTTCTAATAAAGCTATCATTGTACTCTCTCTTGTTGGATATGAGATGATTGTATCCAAAGCATGTTCGTGGAACAATTCCTGAATGTTGCTCACATATAGTAGCAGGAGTAACGTTGTTTGATCTTCATAAACTGTAAGGAAAGTGAGGGCGGAGAATCATGTCAAACTAACATCTCTTTCTTTGTTGACACATTCATAAATTAAAAAGAAGAAGAAATAAGAATAATACCAAAAGCAAGAGATGTTAATTCCAGAAGAAGTATTCTTTCCGACATTTCTAAGGACTTGAAGCTGAACTTCACAATTATTAAAGGATGAGGTTAATGATGGATTATAGGTTCCCACATTAAGCAAAGTCAAAGCCCTTGAACAGTTGTCATGACCTATTATTTCTGTTAAAATTAATCAAAATTAAAGCGTTTTGTTTTCCGGCTGCTTTTCCATAAGGCAGTCGGCTGACATACTTTAAAGGAAATAGTCACTGGCTTTTATGAAATCTTTGATAAAAGTACTGGATGAAGGCAAATTAAAGATACCGCAATGTCAACATTCATCAGAAAGTTATCATGATTGCGGCAAAAATAAATTGAAAAGAGCCATTACTATTTTGCGGATGCAGCAAGCGCAAAAAACCTTTTAGGTGGATGGTGATTAAAAAGAAAGATATTGAAAATCTCAAGCCCCTTATCAGTTTTTTTGGGATATCATATTTTGCCCCTCAAGCGGCCTAAAACTACCAAAATTCTAGGCAACTTTGGATAACCCTAGGAATCACTCCTTACATTTTCTATCGAGATTCGGGGAGAAACAAAACTAAGGGACCAGCATTTATGTATTCTGGGAAATAGTGTAAAGTGTTAAGTTAAAGTTGCCTATAGTTAGTGGAAAAGGGTGCGACAATTGCTTTATTGTTGCCCGCCGGGTAACATTTCGTTACAACAATTGCGACACTACCATAAATCAACGCACTGGAAGCGCAGATGTGATTCAACTTGAGGTGATTCCTCGGTATTGCGTTGCGCATCCTTACTGCTCCCGATTTTCGTGTCATTAGCGCGCACATGAGCGCTTGCACGTACACAATATAACAGTTTTCATTCAAACTAAGCTCGACAGCGAAATAATTGTTCGTTTTCTCTTAGATGAGCATGGTGACCTGTATCTTTCACTGCATTGTTTTGGTGTTTGGTGTTTGGAAGGAAAAGAAGATATAGCTAAAAGTGTGCACAAAACCGTTACTCGAGGATGCGAATTATAACCTCGAAAAAGAATGATTCGAAGAACGTGTTGACTTAATGTCGTTTAGAATTGCGATAAAATATATATTACATTGTTCCATTCGCACGAGACTGTCTACCTATAAAGACGTGAACTGATGGAATAACGCGCTTGGGTAGGCATAAATGCCGTTATCATATCTCTTTTTGCAAGCCTGATGACCTATTCTTTATTATTCTTTTTGTTTACAGCGCTTGTGAACTTTTACTGAAAGTTGAAAGCTGTTCAGCGCATTTTATCACTGAGGAATCACCTCAACTCCAGCTATATTGCAATATTTGTTCCCCTTCTTAGTTGCCTTGCTTACGTTAATACGACGAATTTTACGTGGTCCCAAATATCACTCGGGATTTTTCATTGAGCCATTTTTAATTGGCTGAACTGTTATGAACGCGGCAATGGTAGATTGGTTTTGGAAAGTACAATAGGAATCTTCCGTCAGAAAATGTTCCCACCAAATTGTTAGTTAATCGAAGAACTTGTTATAATAACAACACTCAAATGACTAAAAAATATGCTCGAAGGTAGGGCAACAGGCTTATTGGCGAAGGAGGTGATAGGGTTGGTAACCCCGAAGTAAGTGATTTTCGTGTAACTCACGAGAGCAAGAGAAGATAGAGGTGTAGAGGAGCGGGTAAAGGTGCAAAGAGAAGTGTCACTGAGTTGAGGAGACGGATCACCACATACGTCTCAAGAAACTACACAACTAAAACTAAAACAAAGAAAATTATTGCAACAATGAGATTAAAAAGATTCAATCAGGAGTGTCGAAATAGAACCCATCAAAAACCTCTATTAGAGTACTTTCAATTGATATAATTTCTTTCCAAACCTACTTTCGAGTCCATTGTACATGGCAAAGCATAAACCGTTTACTTTCACAGTCGGCAATTATATACCTTAAGAACGTGATAACAGTATCCACAAGGGGGACTAATGTAGCGCAACAATATCTTACAGCCTTTTTTATACATAAGATTACAGTCGGGATGATGCATATCACTGAAATTATCAGAACATTGTTTATGAAACATGTATTTCCTTTGCACTAAGCTAGCCACATGATACTTTAATTTACGACTTGCAAAGCGGTCAGTGCAAGGTAGAGGATTACAAAAACGTAAGATAAAAGATTGAGGGGAAAAAACCGACAATCCTCTGAATTCAATCACTAAAAGAGAATTTGACTCTGGGAAAGTAAATCCCGCCGTTCGTATTGCGGTTTATATTGTATTTTCCTGCGTAGAATTAAAGAGAAATATAAACAAATTAGAATCTCTCTATGACTATTACTATTACTATGTACAATCCGATCACCGCAGCAAGTCAATACTTTCACAATTCTTTTGCTTTACCTTTTCTTTCCTATCTTCACTGACATCTTTTAGTTTTCGGCATCGGCCTATCTGCCTCTTCATACATGCAAAATAGCCTAATAGGGAGGCCGCTAAAAGTAGTTTCCGATGCTTCCTGCATCATAAAGCATGATAATATGCTATTTTTTACTCGGATTTGAAAAACACGCATAAACGTTTATTCATAAACAGCTTTTGATCTGTTTGCTAGCGAAAAAGTTTCACCAGCCTGAAAAAACATTCTACTCCTACTTCTTCTACTCCTAAACAAATCTTGTCTCAGAATCTTGTTAAATTCTGGCATACGAAAGCAATAAATCATTGGATTTAGTAAAGAGTTAGCCAACTGGGTAAAACGTCCTACGTAACTAGCGCTGTGTACAACACAGTTGTATTGATTTCTTATATGATGTGGTAAAACGAACGTAACAGCAAATGGAAGCCAAGTGACGACAGAAGTTGCTGTTACAATAAACAAAGTCTTGGCAAGTCTCTTGTTCTGCTCGCGTTTGTCCCGCGATATTCGCGGATCTTCCTTTTTTGATAACTTCCAAATCGCTATGTACAAACAGCAAATAGTAAACACGCCACTTGCAGCCAAACATGTCAAAATCCAAAGGGAGGCGACGGTAATAACTGGACTGGAGAAAACCGTCGGTGACAATCTTATAAATGCTACCAGTATGGACATAAGCCACACCACGACAACACCATTGATGTATATCTGCGTTCTTAATGCTCTGTGACGAAAGGGGTAGACAATTGCGTAGCACCTTTCCACTGCAACTAGCAGCAAAGTGGCCAACGAAGCAGTCCCAGAAAAGACAGTCAGGGCTAAGAATCCTCTCCAAGGCAATTCTTCAGAGATTTTAAGAATGTTAATGTTTCTGTTCATAATCAGTTCAATGGCGGAAAAGCCAACAATTAAATCAGCCACTGTTAGGTTTATCAACAGGCAATATGTCTTTTTCAAAACACATCTTAATTTCCAGAATACGATAATGGTGATGATATTTCCCACAATGATTAATAAGGATTCTACGGCGAAGATGACTGTCCAGAAAAATAATTCTGCTGTATTACACATCATAGTTTTTATTTATATTCGCTGTGGAAAAGATGTATCGTTTTAGCCATTACGTGTGCGAAAAAAAATCAATACTCTCGGCCTTGTTCCTTAACCGAAGACTTGCTGTTAAGTAAAATTCACATACCTTCCTTCTAACAATCCTCTGCCTCTGACCGCTAGTTGATTAAAATTAGTTCACAATATGGCTCTCTCTAACCATCAGAACCATAAATTATATCTGTCAGTTTTATTGTTCTTTTCTACAAACAAAGAACAGTTTTACAAAAGGTCTTATCCGGGTTCATAGTGATTCTTCATAGTTTAATTTGAATGATTCAAAAAATGGATCAATGGATAATACAATTTTTTAAAGAGTTTTCTTTTGCTTAGTCATAATGAGATATCAATGTTAATGCCATGCTCTCCAAAAACGGCAGGTGGGGGGCGTTTGTATTTTGTTTGATTTTACTACCTTCTATGACTTGGGGGTGTTTATATAATAAAGCAATTATTCTATTCGCTAATGTTGGACATGAGATGGTTATAGCCAACGCGTGTTGGTGGATAATTGCTAAAGATTGCGCACATATAGCAGCAGGAAAAACGTTATTTGCTCTCCATAAACGTACTCTAAGGAAAAAGAATGCGAAAAATAATGTCAAGCTAGCATCTTTTTCTTTGTTGATATAATCTTAAATTAAAATTAAAGAAGAAAACAAGCAGAATAATACCCAAACCAATGACGGTCAATCTCAGAAGAAGTATTCTTTCCGGCTTTTACAAGACCTTGAAGCTAGTATAAAACACTCATTTCATGCTTTTTTTTTTAATTTTATATTTAATATTACATTGTTTTTACAAGTTTTCGAAGTTAGGAGTTACTGTTACTCACGAAAGGTAGAAGTTAACGGTGACAATAATTTTATGCTTTATTAAACTCTTTTAGTTGATATTACAGTGTTTTACAAGTCTTTGAAGTTCGGATTGGGGACCATTTGTCCTTAGTCACAAAGGTAGAAATTAATGGTAATAGAAAGTTCCTGCATCAAGCAAAGTCAAAACTCTTGAACAGTTTTCAAGAATGGTCTTGCCAAAATTAATATTTTTTTTTCCTTCCGGCAGCTTTTCCATGAGGCAGTCAGGTAACACACTTAAAAAAATAATCACTGGCTTACATGAACCATTTTACGAAAGTGCTGGATGACTGCATTAGCTGGGCAATGTCAGCATTCATCGGAAAGTCATCATGATTATGGCAATAATTAATTGAAAACTGAAGAGTGGTTACTAATAACTCTACAATATTTCACCTTTTGCGCCTATCGTAAGAACAGAAAGCCTTTAGGTGGATGGTCATTAAAAATAATGAAAATGACTACCCTCTCATATTCACAACATTGAAATTTGGACCCCTCGAGCAGTCTAAAATAGTCAAAAGTTCAGTCAACTTTGGCTGACCCCAAGAGAGCCTTCGTACGTCTTCCACCGAGACTCGAGGGAAAATAAGTAAAACTAACTGTTTTTGAAGTGACCAGTGATTAAGCATTTCGTTACGTAGCTGTAAATCAGTACGTGTAAAATTTTAAGTCCGCAGGTGCCTATGGTTAGTAGAAGAGCGGACTCATTGCTTCATTGCTGCGCAGCAGGCAACATTCAGAGATTTTGCCATTGCCACGCTACCATAAATCCACCAATGGGAGTACGCGATTAATTCAACCTTACTTCAACTATATCACAATAATTTTTTTTCCCTTTAGTAGTTGGCTGAGGTATGTTACACTTTCTTCATCTATTACTACGCCGGAGAATCGTTAATGCGCGTGACCTAAATTTGGGCCATTTTCATCTGTGGAAAATACAAAAGAGCGGTAGTTTACTTCCAAGGAAAACAAAATCGGATAATCTTTTGCACTGTTATCAATGTTAAATTTAGTTTAATCGGAAATCGGCTTTTGAAAGGCGAATAAAACCTTCTCTCAGAAAAAAAAAAACCTTCTTCCATTTTTTTTTAGCGAAGAATATGTTATAGCTATTATAAAAAAAAAGAAAGCACCAAGGTGATGAAGATTATGCTAGAAGGTAGGTTGATAAAAGTCTGATTAGAGGAAAGGCGATATGTTTGGTACCTCGAAAAGGCAGTAGAAAACAGAGGTGAAGGTGGAAGGGGTGACGTGTGAGGAGAAGGATCATTAAAGTACCCTAGTCAGCCTCCGCCATTTTCAATGCCATCGAAATTATTGATATTGCATAGTGAAGAAAAGCGTTATTGATTTTCTGAAAGTTGTGTTCCTGGAAGTGTGTTTGATTATCTGTTGTAGTTCCACAGTGGTTTCCTTTATTTCGCAATCCTCGTAATCTGAATATAATAGCCAAACTCTCGCATGAAAACAAAACCAAAGGTGTGGCAGACTACGGCCCTTTAAATGAGAGGCTGAAGGATAGGCAAGGGTCACATACTCACATCTCCAGAAAATACGGCTGGAAAGCGACAGAA
This sequence comes from Platygyra sinensis, assembly GCA_019787425.1. Classification (NCBI taxonomy): domain Eukaryota; kingdom Metazoa; phylum Cnidaria; class Anthozoa; order Scleractinia; family Merulinidae; genus Platygyra; species Platygyra sinensis. The sequence goes on from JAHPZR010025817.1 coordinate 36,588, forward strand.
AGATATAACCGAATTGCAAAGAAAAAATACGCTTTGATGAGAGTCAAAGTAGAGATGATGTTCGCAAGAAAGAGATTTTAATGATTCAATAACAATTGAAATACTTAAAAACCCGCTATTGGAGCAGTTTTAATTAGCTTGATTTCGTTCCAACCTACCCTCAATTCAAAGCAACCAAAATCTTGCTGAGTGGACAAATGGGATTATCAACAGTTTATTTTCTTGGTCAGAAAATTTCATTAGAAAGTACTCCTTCAGTACAGACACATAGAGGATAAGTAAAGCTAAAGTGCTTCACACATATCACTCAAATTACCTTTGTTAGTGCAGCTCAGTTGGATAAATGGACTGCATGTATAAAAGCATTGTTAACGAAATATGTATTTCTTGCAACAAGCCAGCTGCAAATTTTAATTTTACGACTCCTTTTAAAAGGCCTTAGGATCATTCAAAACGGATAACAAAAGTAGACGAGTACAAACAGGAAGATAAGAGAGTGAGGGGGAAAATATAAATATATTCCTTTTTTTTCTTATTTGAACATCCTCTTTTGAAATCTTACTTATCTTTGAAGTCATAACATTATATATATATAGTTGTTCGAACGATAATGTTTACATTGAATATGACAGCAAAATTGTGCATTCGTGACATCTAACCTATATACAGCAAAAATTTCAATTACAACTGAGAGAAATCAATACCCTGTATGGCAAATTACATTTCGCCATTTGTATTGTTCACGTTGTTTTGTTGTTTTTGTGGTTGTTGTTGTTGTTGTTTCCTGAGTGTCAATAGAAATTAAAAAGAAGTTAAAAAAGTTCTAGCATTACAATATACCATCCGATCGCCTCAGTTAGTCAATACTTTCACATTTCATTTGCTTCACCTTTTCTTTGCTATCTTCACATCGTGTGGCTTTTATTATCGACCTAAAAGGCTGCATACTCGCAAAGAGAAATTCATTAACAGAGTAGGTATTAATGTTGAGGCAGGATGCTGAACGTCAAAGATTTCGACGCTTACTATAAAAAAAGCTATAATAATATGGTATTTCCCAGTTGCCTATTCCGATCTAAGAAGACACCTGAACGTTCATCCACAAACAGGAACTGGTACTTTCCTTAATGAAAAAATTTCACCGGACTGAACATTCATTACATTAGCTCTTCTACTCCTAAACAAATCGTGTTTCAGAATTCTACTAAATTCCGGCATACGAAAACAATAAATTATTGGATTTAGTAAAGAGTTAGCCAACTGGGTAAAACGTCCTACGTAACTAGCACTGTGCACAGCACAGTTGTATTGATGCCTTATATGATGTGGTAAAACGAACGTAATAGCAAACGGAAGCCATGTAACGACAGACGTTGCTGCCGACAATAAACAAAGTCTTGGCAAGTCTCTTGTTCTGCTCGCGTTTGTCCCGCGATATTCGCGGATCTTCCTTTTTTGATAACTTCCAAATCGCTATGTACAAACAGCAAATAGTAAACACGCCACTTGCAGCCAAACATGTCAAAATCCAAGGGGAGGCGACAGTAATAACTGAATTGGATAAAACCGTCCGCGACAATCTTATAAATGCTACCAGTAACGACATGAGCCACACCACGACAACACCATTTACATAAATCCGCGTTCTTAATGCTCTGTGACGAAAGGGATAAACAATAGCGTAGCACCTTTCTACTGTGTGGCCAACGAAGCAGTCCCAGAAAAGACATTCAGGGCTGGGAATCCTCTCCAAGGAAATTCTTCAGGGTTTTTAAGAGTTTTAATGTTTCTGTTCGCAATCTGTTCAATGGCAGAAAAGCCAACAATTAAATCAGCCACTGTCAGGTTTATCAAAAGGCAATAGGTCTTCTTTAAAACCCATCTCAATTTCCAGAACACAACAATGGTGATAATATTTCCCACAATGATTAATAAGGATTCTACAGCAAAGATGATGGTCCAGAAAAATAATTCCGCAGTATTGCACCTCATAGTTGCATCGATATTTCCTGTCAGAGAAAAATGTTTTTTGTTTTTCCATTTCTCCATGTTCTTAAACCGAACACTTGTTATATCAGCTTTAGATAATTATTAACTATGCACGGGACTCTACTTGTGCATCTGGTACTTTCATATTATTTTACAAGTTCAGTACAGTGCATGTTTAATGTTCATAATTCTTTGTCCCTGGCGTAAATATGCGTGTACGTCTAAGAGTTTGTAAAGGCCATTCAGTGTTTGACTTTCTTGTTGTGACTACACAAAACAATGTTATGTGTAAGACTAATGTAAGACTAACACCTAAGAAAAATTATTTTTGTACGTTAAAGCAAGCCGAGTCTGTGGCCTTTGAATCCAATTTGATAGCTCTTTTTCCTTTTCTTTTTTAAGTGAAGTTAACTTACCATCGTCTTAGAGCTCCTCGCGTCCCGTAATCAGGTCTATCGAAAGCTTTAACCTTTATTCATGCCGGTTTATTAACAGTTAAAATAAAACTAAAATTTGCCACATAAGCTCTTTCTTCCTGATAGTCTTTGCAGCGCTTGTAGCATGATTGTTTTGCGATATAGCACCGCAGGTGCAAGTGTTCGGAGAAAACTTCATGATCAATATTAAACTTAGTTCTCAATATGACTACTTCTTATTATTAAAAACAGGAATTGTGGTTGTTTCATTGTTCCGTTTGACAAACAAAGACCAGTGGTACAAAAGGCCTTGTCGACTTTTATAAACATAATTCTTTGGCCATCAGCGTATGGATTTTAATAACGACGATCAAGGCTTTTCACTATAAAATAAAATTTTGAATAGCAATAAAAAGTATGAGAAAGAGTAGAAATTTGTACCGTCTATTCCTTTGATCAAGCCAAAAGCCAAGATATTTATGATTTCTAGTTTAAGAGATCTACGAGAAACAAATTTGCACTCTTTAAATTTGGCAATCTTTTGACAGCTATCGAGATAGTCTAGTATTTCTGTGAAGGCTTTGACTAACAAGAAAACACGCCAAGACCATGATTGTAAACACAGAGATGCTTTTTCACTTCCTGTGCGAACTACTGTTATTATTTAATCATGCTTTGGCTTTTCTTAACCCTGTCGTCCACACTACGCAAGCAAGCGAAATTGGAAATCGGCGTTCAATTTTCATTCTGAAAATGCATCAAATGTTCTCGATCCACACAACGCCAGAGAATTTTGAAAACGGAATGATCACCCGCCATTTTCAATTTGTGTTTGAAGAAAACTTGGGCAGGGCATCGCATGATTATTGCTGCGCCATCGTTTTCCAGAAGCTTCGCTTCTAATTTTTTTTTTCCGTCCTAAAGGAAACGAAAACAAGGCGTTTTTAAATTCTTCCCGTTTGAACAACGTTTTCGAAAAGCTCTGTTTTCGTGACTTAGTATGGAAGAAATAAGCTGCGTTTTCAAATTTCTCTGGGGTAGAGTACAGAGGACAATAATTAATATATTAGCGGGAGCCTGGAGGGTGAAGGTATAGTACCGGTGTTTTCCATTACCGGTAATCTTGGGAATCCACAGGGCAGTTCAGATATGAAGGTCTTTGGAAGCTGATGAGACAGGAAAGGACGTAAACCAAAAGTAAAAGGAGCCTACAGGGACTCTTTTTGGACTTTGGCATTTTATAAGGAGAAAGCTTAATCTCAGGGGTTGAGACTGATCGCTAGGTTTTTGTTTTCGTTTTTGTTTTTTGTTTTGTTTTGTTTTGTTTTGTTTGTTTTTTTCTGACAGCTTTATTGGGTACTACACATAACTAAATAACAAGGAAAAAAAGGCAAGACCCCAAAGGGACAGCGTACTAGTTATGATGACGCCAAGATCTTTTTCTTCTGAGACGCGTGTCAAAGTCGAGCCATCGAGGTTGTAGTCAAAAAAAATCGGGGTCTTTTTCCTAGTCACAGTTAGTGCTTTACATTTGGACGTGTTAAATCTAATATTATTGCGCTGCGACCGGTCGAGCATATTTTAGAGTCACTTGTAACCGGTGACTGTGTTCTGTAGACGAGTGCTCTGTAGACGAAGTGCAGCTTTTTCATATGTTACTGCATCATCCTCGGTATACATCGCCCAGATTCCAGCAACATATCCCAGACTTTCAATGAGACGCTGAAGCTAAAGAGGCCCTTTGCATGATTCGGTCATATGGGACAAAAACACACATGTTGTGACGCAAGGTGCACAGTGGGACTTCCAAACCAAAAGCAGGTCAAGGTGTTCTGGTACGATTGCTTTGGTTTAGATGTCCCACTGTTCAACTTCTGTCCCAGCATATATGATTTTGTACCGTGTGACCGGATCGTGCAAAACGTCTATGCGAAAGCTTTAATGTATTTAGAATCAATCGTTAAAAAAAAAAAAAAAAAAAAAAAAAAAAAAAAACAGAAAAGGGGCTGAGAAAATCTTACAATCTACTGATTTATGGGTATTAAATCTACTTTTACCATGGCTTTTAAAGAGGAAAGGTTAACTCACTATCGGTTTGCTTTTGCAATTCTATATCTTTTTGACCATCAGGACTCTACGTTCCTGAACCGAACACTTGATCTATCAGCTTTAGATATTAACTATGCACGGGATTCTTATCTGCTTGTCTGGCATTTTCACATTATTTCACATGTTAGCTATATAGTGCATGTTTATTGTTAATAATTTTGTGTCCCTGGCGTATACGAGCGTGTACGTCTACGAGGCAATGGTAAGGCGTTTTACGTGGGGACAAACGTCTCCCATCATTCATAGACGGTTAGACTTGGTTGGTAAGTGACACTTAACGAGAAGATGTTGAATCAGTTGATATAATACCTTCAACAAAATCGGACCACTCTGTAATAACTTTAGCCCTTAATGGTATTGATGATAGTAAAAGAGGACTAAGTTTTTGGAAATTTAATTATACGCTAGTGAACGACAATGACTATTGCCAGTTACTCTACGGAAATTTTAAAATGTGGCTGGAAAAATTTAATGAAATTTTTGATAAGCGTGTCCTGTGGGATCTTCTTAAATATAAAATTCGACTCTTTGCGATCGATTACAGTAAAATAAAAGCTCGAAGCAGAAGAGCCAACCTAAGTAGATGGAAAGTTACGTTGCTGCAAGGAAAAATGTGATGCCGAGCCATCAATTCAGAATGTTGAAGAACTAGAACGCATACAAGGTAATTATGATGAACTCTATGATTACATTACTCAAGGGGCTATTATACGTTCTCGGGCAACTTAGTATGTAAAAGGTGAGAAAAACAACAAGCATTTTTTTGAACTTAGAAAAATAAAACAAGAAGAAGAGTTGTGTCAGGAAAATATTCACCAGTGATGAAACACTGACGATTAAACATAAAACAATTTTATCGGAGTTGGAGCTTTTTTTACTCTAGTTTATACAAAACTTAGAATGATGACGAATCAGAAAGGAAATTGTCCTCTCTCCTGGATGACCTATCAGGTGTTCCAATGTGAGAGCTGCGTTCGATATGTGAGGCAAAAATAACGTACAATGAATGCTTTTCTGTACTGCAATCATTTCAGAAGAATAAAACTCCCGGAAATGATGGTCTAACAGTTGAGTTTTACTCTGCCTTTTAGCCTTTAATTGGTAAATATCTAGTAGATTGTATCAACTATGTTTATGAGTTTGGCGAACTTTCAAACACCCATAAACATGCTATAATAACGCTAATAGAAAAAAGGGAAAGATAAAAGGTTGATCAAAAACTGGTGTCCGATTTCGTTAATTAATGTGGACACAAAAATAATATCTAAAGTATTAGCTAAACGTTTAGAAAAGTTTTTGCCATACATAATTCACGCAAACCAGAATGCTTTTGTTAAAGGTAGATCAATCTTCGATGCTCTACGGACAATTGATGAAGTTGTCGATTTTACGAAACGTAACTGCTTGCCAATTGACTCTGAGAAAGCCTTCGACACAATGGAATTTAATTTTTTAATTGGAACTGTGCATAAATTCAACTTCGGCCCTTCTTTCGTACACTGGATTCGAATACTATATAAAGATGTGTCTATCTAGTGCAGTTATGAATAATGCATTCACTACCGGGCACTATCCCTTAGAAAGAGGAGTCAGACAAGGAGATCCACTTTCTCCGTATTTATTTATTATAGCTGTCGAGATTTTGGCCATAAAGATAAGAGAGGACAACAATATCCAAGGCTTTCAAATCGGGCAGGAAATACTTAAACTATCTTCATTTGCGGATGATATGACCTGCTTCCTTAAAGGCAATTCCTCGTACAATGCTTTTTTTGAGACCCTTGAGTTGTTCGGCGAACGTTCAGGTTTAAAAGTTAATCTTAAGAAAACGGAAATTTTTGCCCCGCCCTTGGAAAACAGTACCTTTCAAGATGTAGACTTCCAAAAGCACAATATTTGAGTAAACATTAAAATCCTCGGAGTATATTTCGGCTATGATGTGAAACAAAGGGATGCCCTAATTTTCAGACAAACCTTAAAGGACATGAAGAAATCAATTAATATGTGGAAATGGAGGGGCCTTTCTTTATAAGGAAAGACTCAATTCTTGAAAACTTTTGCCGTTCCTAAAATTATGTATAGAGCATCGGTTATACCTCTTTCCAAAGAACTAATTAAAGAGACAAATTCTATTATTTATTGGTTCAGCTGGAATGGAAAAGTTAAAGTTAAACGCCATGCTTTAATATCTGATATTAAAAATGGTGGATTAAGAATGGTAGATATTGAATCTTTGATTAAAGCTAAGCGGATCATGTGTTTAAAGAAATTTTTGCAAGACTACCCAAGCTCGTGGAAATTATCCTTGGAAAAATTTTTTCACCAGTTGGGGGACGTTTTCACTTAAACTGTAATTTCGACACGGCAAAATTAAAAATCTCGTTACCAGCTTACTACAAGGAATGTCTAGATGTTTGGTCCGAACTAAACAGGAAAACACCCAACTCTTCTCACGAGGTGATTAATTATCTGGAACAATAGGCTTCTTTGCATTGATAAAATGTCCATATATAGAGATGATATGATTAAATAAGGATTCCTTAAGATAGGTCATGTTGTGCGGGCCAATGACTCTTCTTGTTTTAACGTGTACGGCAATCGAAACGAATCAGTGAAAATTTAGCAAAGGCGCGCCACACAGCTGGAAAGGAATCGATAAGGCTCATTGAAAAGAAATTCCAAACGATCCCAAATTTGGATTGGGAAAAGGAAACACAATAATTCCAATCCTCGGCATCTCCTCTAAACAAATCTATGAAATCTTTTTGGGGAAGGAGCAAATTCCACCCACTGCAAAAAAAAAAAAAAAACTAACAAATAGATACCCTGATATAAATGTGGAATGGGATAAAGTTTACTCTTTACCTTTCGGTTCAACTTTGGAATCGAAGACTAGGGAGTTTCAATATAAAATCTTGATTTGCATTATCTATACAAACGAAAAACGTTATCGATTTGGTCTAGTTGCCTCCCCTAGTTGCACCTTTTGTAAAGAAACAGCAGAATCCATCGAGCATTTACTCTTTTCCTGCGAAATATGAATTCTGGAAACATGTCTCATCCTTGCTTAAAGGCAATGATATTTATATCGAAACATTGAAGGAGTGGTACATAATTTTTGGAGAGTTCGACATAAAAAACAATTTTAATTTAATTAATCATATATTATTGCTAGGAAAATATTATATTTCCAAAAAGTGTCAGAACAATCTATCGACGGTTCATGGTTTTATTGCTCGGATTAAACTGATTTATAGAATTGAACTCCAAATAGCCAGAGAAAAAAAAATAGCTTTCACAACATTTTATTAAATGGAGAAAACTTGTTGAAGTGTTGACCTAGGAAGAGATGCTGGTGGAAAGAATACCAAAATACAAGTAAATGAACAAGTATATTTCTGTTTGTTTTTTTAGCAGCTTGTAATATGTCCTATCTAATTGCATCAGTAGTTTTGTTGTGTGAATTATTATTTTTTCTCATTGTGGGTAATGTATAGTGATTAGTTTACTTTAAGTATTACATGTATACAATAGTTAGTTCACTTGTATGTAATGTACCGAAGTAGTTTATTGTATTTAACGTATTGTAAGTAAATTTTATCGTAACTATTGTTCGTGTAATTAGTTTATTGTAATTATGTATTGCAAGTGAGTTTTTTTGTTTTTGGTTTTTTTTTTTTGTCATTATCGTAAGGTTGTAGACATGAAATTGTAAAACTGTCATTTATAAAATGTAGAAAAAAAAATTAAAAAACGCAAAAAAAATGAATTACTCAAGCAAGGGCCAACTGAGAAAACACTTTCAGCTTTTATTGCATACGTAATTCTTCGTTTTGGCTTTCGGTAAGATGAAATTTTTTGCGCCAGTATTGGCATCACAAAAAGAAAATTGCTTTCAATACTTGCCAAGCTAAAAAAGATCAGCGTTAATATGTTGTGAAACGAATAACTTCAGGACCTTGCGGAGATTGGTTTAATGCCTTTTCTTGCAAATTTGATTTAGCCTCCAAGCTCAATATTGTGTATAAGTTATTTATAAATTGTTGCTAAGTAAGTACAAGAGCGAATAAAGTTGTTGTTGTTGTTGTTGATGAAGATTTTCAAGATAGACAATATTCCTTTTTTATCGTCAAACGGCTGTAGTCTGGTTTTGAAAGTACGGTACACAGAAGTAATCGCATTTTCCACACTGGACTGGAATAGCTCGTAACAAAGGCTGATGCAGGGAGCCTTAGAAATTTCACTTCTCTTCGTTTTGTTGGGAGATTCTTTATCACAGAATTTATCATTGTGACCAAAAAAAGGGACATCCAAGACGATAGTGAGCTATCCATGTTACAACAGCTTGTAGACTGATAAAATTTAAATCATGAATGAAGGGATGGGCGTGAAAAGGTACGAAATTAGGACTACTGTCTGTTACTGATCAAATAGTTGTGTTAAGTCTAAAAAAGATAAAAGGACAGGTGTGGACACATTTCCCCGCATCGGTGTGTTCGGAAGCTGACGGCCTCCATGCTGTTTATGACATTTTTGCCTTAGAATCATTTTCCTAAGCTGTTTTCTAAACTCAGGCATTCTGGTGTAGTAAACTAGGGGATTTATCGAAGAGTTTGCCAGCTGTAGCAATCTTGCAATGTTATAAAGCGAACTCGGAAACCCGAGCTTTCCAAGCATCGCGACGATTGTAATACTCGCTATTAACGGCAACCATGTCAACCATGATAAGAAGGTTACAATGGACAAAGTCACTGCAAGCTTCTGGTTTTGTTGGCGTCTATCTATAGGTATTCCCGGAGCCTCATTTCTCTTCAATCGCCATATTGCCAAGTACGAACATAAAATAACAACCAAACAGAGACCTGAAGCAGATGCTGAGATCAGGGTAGGAATTATCAAGCTGGTGATTTCCAATACCAAACTGCAAAGAAAAATGATAGCCATCCCAGTCGACAAAGTCCATGTGGCGGCAATAAAGTTAAAGTAAACCCTCGTATCTGTCGTTCTGTGATGGAAAGGCCATGCAATGGCGTATAACCTTTCCATGGAGATGAGAGTCAAAAACGATAAAGAAGCCGAACCAGCAAAGACATCCGGCAAAATCAAAATGTCATCCCAGGTTGCTGATTTAGAATTCGTAAGGTAAAAAATGTTATGATACAGGTGCATGATTTCTCCAATACCAACCAAAAGATCAGCAACTGAAAGATTTATCAAGAGGTAACAAGTTCGCTTGAGGGTTGATCTTTTCCTCCAGAAAGTAGCGATGGCTATAGCATTTCCCATAAGAGCGATGACCATTTCCATTGCAAAAATTGCAGTCCACAGAAGTCTTCCCTTGTCGACTCCCATTTCGATATGTACAAAAGTTTGCTACGTTCGGTTAAAACACAGGAGGTAGCCTAGTCTGTGAAAAAAATAGTGAAAATGTTTGAAAATAGTATTTATTTAAAGCTGTCAGCAAAATAATGTATGTATTAGTGACAATCATGCTTCTAGATTTAAAAGAATCACTTAAACTTATGGTCCGTATAAAGTTTCTATTTTAGAAGCATGGCTAAAACGTGATTTATATTAAAAATAATTATTAAAAAAAATGGAGAGATATAAAGATGTGATTGATCATCGCAGTTAGGCGCAAAACTTAAGCGGTTGGGAAATTATAAAAGCCCGTTCAGGCCTGAAGTTTGTTTTTCAGGCTTTAATTTCAACACTGCTTAACTTGTGTGCATAACTGCGATGATCGAAGATATCTTCATATCATTTTCCCGGGCATTTTCCGCAGTTCAAATGTATGAATTTTCATATGTTCACGTGTAGATACAACTAAGCTAAAATGTTTCACTTTAATAAAAGACTCCTTAGCTATGACTGCTCAGTATTGATTTATAGTAGAAACAGTTTATACACTGGGCATTTTCTTAACGTCTTCGAAGTTGTAAAGTTCTCTTCCTATAGTTCCGGTTCGTGTGCTTTCAGCTTACTATTTCTACTGCCGATTGACTAGAGGAAGGGAAAAAAAGACTAGAGGAAGTGACTTTGCTTTCTACCTTATTTCATCATAAACCGCAGTACCCTTTCTTTATCATGAATCGATCAGGTTGACCAACAGTTAATAGACGCTTTCACAAAATTTTAACGGCAGTCTGACCGTACCTTATTATTTTTTTATCGTGGCATTGTTGTAAGCCATAAGTAATTGCGAGCGGTTTTTTGTGTTATGGTTTGTTCGTTTGTTTATCTTTTTTTTTCCCTTCGTCGATACATCAAAAATACCGCGAAGCCCCAACTGATCCTATTGTCAAGTGATCGTACTGCTTAATTCATATCAGTTCGGTTCGCATTTACTTAGAATTAAGTGTGACTGCTCGAATTTACAATTGCAATTCAACAGGGGAAAGAAATCGCTGATAAGAATTAGTGCCGTTAGACTAGTGAAAGCTGATTCCTACCGCCTTTTTGATTTTAAATTCCCAATGTTAGGTGCTTTTTTGAGTGTAGCATATTGAGAAAATTTAAAGACAAACCAAAGCTCATTTGTTTTCTCTATCTCAGTTCCTTTCTTCAACATTTTCTGTACAAAACCAAAATTTTCAAAACACCAGTATTAACACAAGGTCTCATACCGCAAGAAAATTGTCATAATTTTTTTTTTTTTTTTTTTTTGAGTAATTCAAAATGTGAATTGGATTGTTTAGAAGTGGCTGCTGCGCCAGTGAAAGGTTCATTGAACACAATTGGAAGAGAAATCAAATAAACTCGTGATTATTCAAGGCAAGCACCTGCGTCCTTCTTTCTTGAAAAAAAAATGTATTTATATCTTTATAATTACTTTTTAGATCGTAAACTTTCACCAAGGACATGCAAAGGAAAAGGGCAAAATTATAACGAATCTTAAAACTATCTCAAGCAGCGAGCATACAACTAATAATAAACTGCCCAAAATACATAACAGGTACCAAGTTTCCATGATTACATACCTCCTACTTAGAGTGTTCGAGATCTGTACTGTATGGACTTAATTTTTTTTCTCTCTTTCGGTTTAACGGAATATGAGGTATATACAATGTTGTCGCATGCATATATTTCTCGATTTTCTTCGACACCAAGAAATTATTGCCAAATCTTTAAATTGGTTTAGCTCCGTTTTGACAGTCTTACTGCTCCCAGTTGGGGAGATAGAACCTTCCTTTTTTGGAATAAAAGTTGACCGATGATGAACCTATAGATAACTACTAACTAATAAAGCCTAGCATATACATTATTATAGAGACAACAACTCATTTAAAGATGATTTCCAGTCCGTACTGCGCAGTCTCAGAACCTAATGTTTATAAACATTACAAACGGCTCACTCGATGGAATGCGAATCGATGTTATTCGTTAAGAATCACATACCTTATCTTTGAGACCTTTCAAACTCTTTTTCCAACAGCTTCATTGATTTTTACAGCTGTGAAGTTTTTCATCAAGTGATATATCAGGAAGAATGAAGCATAAAGCTTCGCGTCGAAAATGGCAGTTGACATGAAAGTTTGAATTTACTTCATGTAAGTAGATGCGAAATGTTACATTTTGTGACGTTTTACATGAAACAAAACAAAAGTCGTAAACAAACTCTCGAGAGTGCGCAGTACGGACTGGAAATCAGCTTTAACTCTTTTGTGTTGGCACTGTAAATAATCTGTCGTAGATGCGGGTAATAAAGCCAAGGCTTTATGTGGTAGACTCACTGTATGTTCCGGCTTTTTGTTAATTAAAAAGAATAATAGCAAAGAAAAAGTGCAAACTCACGAGGGGTGACTTTTTCAAAGACATAACTCCTAAAGTTTAGTAAGTAGACCTCATGAAGCGGACAAATTCCTGGTGTTGTCCTTCCACTTTCTTTTTCCTGAGATGTCCGCACACTATTCACATTATTCGAGAGGATATAAAGTATCGACACCATCATGGCGAGGAAAGGGATAGTCTTTACGCCAGTTTTTCCCAAATTCGAATAGTGAACCCAAGGCGTCATAATTTTGCAGGTTGCATTCCCGGAAGGGGACTCCAAAAAAAGTAGGGTCGATTTCCCAAAACCCGGCCTTACCTTATTTCCTGCGATTTTTGCTACCCTATTTATGACCTGACCAAAATTCGATAACCCATTAATGACTTCTGTGGCCCTAAACATAAGTTATGACAGGCTTTTGTTGATGGTCTTATCGAGAATGATGAAAAAGTAGCCTCCTCTAGGAAACTTACCCATTTAAGACTAGAGTGCTAAAACTATACTTCATTTATGACCAAAATATCCTAACTCGTTACTCTATTTATGACCCAAACGGCAGAGATTACCACCGTTATAAAATCGTTTTTCATCAGCATATTCCAAGCTCTGTTATTGTTCATCTGATGATCATGACAATGATGGTAATGATGATGATGATGATGATGATGATGATGATGATGATGATGATGAGGATGAGGATGAGGAGGATGATGAGGATGAGGATGAGGATGAGGATGAGGATGAGGATGAGGATGAGGATGAGGATGAGGATGAGGATGAGGATGAGGATGAGGATGAGATGATGATGATGATGATGATGATGATGATGATGATGATGATGATGATGATGGGGTTGTTTTTTCTTCTTTTTTTTCTCAGTTACTGTCTGTTCCTTTTAGGGCTGAGGGCACTGCCATGAACTTGTGAGCCAAAGACGGTTCACAACCGAAATGTCGGCAGGTCAACTCTCTATTATACTTTTAACTGTTTCAAGAGACTTTTTCATAGTCTCTTAATTGTGTACACATTTTCAAAGTTAACATAAGCTAGCTGGGATAATTATGCCCTTGCATTTGTGAGATTGCTTTGTATCCACGGTGTTCACGCTATATACGCTAGTCCTTGAGAAGTAATCGCATAGATTAATTTCGCAGTAAGTACGGCTTTATATAACATAATTTAACTCCGTCTCGGTCCATAAATTCGCAAAAAGAGAAATTGTGTGGTATCATTTGAGATACATGTATAATTGATCAGTGGATGACAACAAGGCGAGCTTTATTGAAAGAGATTTAAAAGGGATTTAAAAGCTTTGCTGCAGTAACACGTTGTATTATCATGAGAACACAAACACAAACCATTGTAAGCTATTTTGGTGTGATGTTATGTGTTTTTAAAATTGATGTTAAGTGACCGTCAAACAGAAGGATACATATCGAAGATCAATACAATATAAATAACAATGCTATATCTTCAGTTTTACAGACAGCAACCCTGAGTACTTGAGTTGTAGAGCTACATTATCGTTCGGATGTAAATCAGTGATCTTTGAAATAGTTTCCTTCCTTTATCACCAATTTCTTATCAAAACATTTTCTTACAGCGGTTTCCAGCTATAATTGCAGTGAATTCTGAACTCCTCTAAACTGTGTTATCGGTTCTCAAGTGATGAACTGAATAATTAACAAGATGTCAACTGCAACGGATTTAATTGTTTTTACCTGAAAGCGGGTGAAATTCAACCAATATGCGTTGAGATCGATATCATTATTCCAAAGTACAGAATCTCTGTCGTATTCCTCTTGATTGAGTTGGAGCATTTTCACTATAAGAAGTTTCAAGACGATTCCAAGTCTGCATTTAAAAAAGATACTGTAATTATTCTTGGTAAAAGAGGTTAATTTGGTCTGCTAAACTTAAAGTTATTTTCTGGCAGACATATATTGCCAAGGTAAATCCATATATCGGATAAGTTCTACGTGTGTAAGTATCATACTGCGTCTTATGCCTTAGTTATTTGTAACTTTCCCTTTTACCTTCAAAGAAATTCGCATCATTCGTTTGAATTGCAACACTATAAGTCACCGAGAACATGATTTCAAATCTACAGCAGTGCTCATTCGTTTGATCAAATCAGGATGAAGCACTTCGTTTATATTTCTGATACTGCTTTTAAAGGTGAAATTTAAATTTAGAGTTGATTTTTTTTTAATGAAACATTTCTTTTCAATAGCAAGGAAAACTAACAAGGAAAAGCTCTGCAAAAATGCTGGTAAATAAGTGACCTTGGGAGGAAGTTTAGAAAATCTGTGCTGTTGAGTTAATGTGTTTTCAAACACTGAGGACTAGATTCGTCACAAGGTAAAATGAAGAGGTTTAGTTCACAATGATGGTCACTCAGTTTGCTATATTATGTTAATTCTTTATGCTTAAAAACTGACTTGTGAAATCCTCCATGATTTGGTGTAAGGCTCAAGAGGCGCGGTGGCTTCATGGTTAGTGTGCTCGACTCCGGAGCGAGCGGTCCGGGTTTGTACCCTGGCTGGGGACATTGTGTTGTGTTCTTGGGCAAGACACTTTACTCTCACAGCGCCTCACTCCACCCAGGTATATAAATTAATGGGTACCAGCGAATTGTTGGGGAAACCCAACAAAATTGAGGGGGAGTGACCGATGGACTAGCATTCCGTCCAGGGGAAGTAGAAATACTTCTAGACGCTAGTTGTTTCTAGTTGTTTAAAGCTCGATTTTAAAGCTAACCCGGGATTAGCGAAATTTTGCTTTCATTGACTATAATAATTTTCATGTTTTCGAGGTCAGTTTTTAATTTTTGATGTTCTGGTCAAATTCGAATGAAAAGATGCTTGTTAAGAAAACTTTACCTCTTACTCACCGATTGCGAGGGCGGTATTGTTAGTTACAGACCGAGATTTTCGAGCGAAGATCCGTAACTTACAGTGTGGAACAAGAGAACGAGGGTAGCAAGAAAGAATTGTCCCGAACTATATAAAAATTCATTTTGTCCCTCATTTAATAGTTAAACTTAACCGTCTCTATGCTGGCTAGGGTATTCTAATAGTGCAACGTATTGAAATATTTTCGAACCCTCTAGACGGTCTATCCATTCCACGTGCTTTCGGACTCGACCGCACATAGGGATCGTATCCAACTTTGTTTTACAAACCCTCCCCACCCTTTTTCTCGCCACATATACCTTTGACATTTGATGTGCATATTGGCCCTTTCCTCTGCTATTGTTGACAAGTGACCAGCCGATGCCAGGGCCTTTTCCCGCCACGCCCCCAAGTCAGAAAAAGGCCCTGGGAACGAGGTTGTAGGGCTCCTTCATTTGTTTGTAACTGAATTGAAATGATTATTCAGAGTAAGAGTTTGTTGATTCCATGCCAAGCACCCTTCTTGCAAACAGTGCCGGTTTATTGTTATGCTATATTATTTCAATGGACAAGATAGAGATATTTATTATATCTCTTGCGTCTGACGAGTTCGGGAACGATTTCTATTCAAGCGGAACGGCTTCGAATTTCTGACGCACCTCGAAAGCAAAACGAGTCAATTTGAAATGGTTGTTATCATGGTGTGCGGAATTTTGTTTGAGGAATGAGTTAAATCGATTGCCCTTGTAGTTGAGTCAAAGTGCCATCATTAAAGAAGACGCTGATTTGAGCGTTATGACCGAGGTGATCTGGATCTGATCAATGCTTCGAGGTCACTGGGATAGTAGTGGATCAAAGAAGCCGATAAATCCGTGACCAGGCTGGATTCACCGGTTCCTTTGATTCACAGCTATAGTCCGGGTGATCTTTGATTACTTATCCTGATCTAGAAACGCACTCTGGGACAGCTTACCTCTGAATTTTTTTTTAGTCAGAATCCTTTTGATGTGTGTTGCCATGCTGCTATGACTACTATACAAAAGGCAATGCAAAACTTACTAGTAAGCAATGACAACAGCGGCAGTGGTAGTTACTGATTCAACTTTTTCACTAATGCTGAGGGTAGCTATGGTTGAAATTCGCTGCACTACAAAAGTAAGCAGAAGGTTTCTCGAAGGGATATGGTTGTACCCACTGCACAAGGCTCCCAATTCCATGCAAAGATGGTCCCTTTTTTCGGCTCTTTGCTACCCCTTTAGACATATTAAGAGTATGCCAATTGACCTTCCAATATTTAAGCAGGCGAATAATAATAATAATAATAATAATAATAATAATAATAATAATAATAATAATAATAATAATAATAATAATAATAATAATAATAACTCAGTTGGGAGAGCACTGCACCGGCATCGCAGAGGTCGTGGGTTCGAATCCCGCTCAAAGCCTGGAATTTTTTTCAGGTCTCTGTTCAAGTAGTGTTACGGCCGCACTTGCATTAATGACCGTTATCACTCAATTGCTACTATGGGACAAACTACTTTCATCTTTACTGTACTTGGGCCAAGTCTAAACGTCCCCATATAAAGGGCTAACCCATATACGACCGCTCTCATGTGGCTTTGATAGCTCAGTTGGGAGAGCACTGCACCGGCATCGCAGAGGTCGTGGGTTCGAATCCCGCTCAGAGCCTGAAATTTTTTTCAGGTCTCTGTTCAAGTAGTGTTACGGCCGCACTTGCATTAATGACCGTTATTAATAATAATAATAATAATAATAATAATAATAATAATAATAATAATAATAATAATATACGGCATTTTTTAGCGCTTTATCCTGACACTCAAAGCGCTTTACAACACTTTATGGGGGACTTTGCCAGACTGGTTATTTAGGCGCAAATGCCAATCTTTTTGATCAAAGAATAGTTTTACAGACAGTTCGAAGTAGAACTCAATTCACATTAAGTTACAGAATGGGTATAGGTCTACTACTAGTACTGTTCCTCCAACAAAAGAACTGTAGATGTTAAAGAGTGACTGATTAAACTTATCCTTCGTCGAACTAACGCATTTTGAGTATACAAACAGTAATACCTGGCTAGCCGGAGGGAGCATCATAAGGGAATATTAGAATCGCGATCTTAGCTGGACGTTTTCCGCCATGTACTTCGTTACGTTGTAAATAACAGTTTCTAAATAACAAACTTAAGTTTAATTCCTTAAGATAGTTATCTTTCACTCGTGCACCAAACACTAATTCGTATTTTGTCCATGCATATTTTTGAACCCTTAAACCAGTGCAACGGTGCAAAGGTTGGGGTAATATATCCATGTACATGCTAATGGAAAGTCATCTCTTTCTTTGCAACTACAAATCGATAAATCAACTGAATGCAAAATTGATTTTCTTTGCAAATAACCTTCACACCAGTGCTCTTTGAGCGTCTCTGCTGTTGCCATCCGCGGACAATCGCCGCGAGTCTCACATATGTCTCTTTTACACAACAGCGAATATGTGAGACAAAGTCACACTGAAGTCTAGCGAGCCCGCTCGCGAAGCGAAATGTCATAAAAAAGGCAACGAGTGACTTGTTTGTATGTCAAAGTCTTCAGAGGTAAAGTCGTGGTTCTCGTTGGCCCAGAAAAAGCCTGTAATAGGCTTTAGATCCAAATGTTAATAGGTCGATGGTAACCTTGAATAAAAGCTAAATTGAATTCGAGCAATCTCCTTACCAATCAGTTCACTGAATGAATATTTCGTTTATTTGAATGAAGGTTCTCTTCAGAGGAGTAAAAAAAGATGCTGGTCGCCGATTACCACTGGCTGATGTGCCAATAAACTAGAGAACAAGGCAAACCACTAGAACCTACGTTAGGAAATATGGACCCTGTCATTCTTTTTTTTTCCTTTTTTTTTAGGTTTAGCATACAGCATGAAAGAGCGAGAATATTTAAATCCGGTTTCACTGGCAACTCAACATCAGGGAAATTTGTGCTCTTTGATTTTCAGCCGAGCATCTATAGATGTTTTCACATGACGTCACAGCAGCCATTTTGGTGTTCTAAAAAAAGTAAAAACAGCTGCCATTTTGGTGTCCCGAACCAATCCTGTGGGAGTTAAACTCTTTTTTTATGTCAACACTTTCTTTTGCTGCGGCAAATCTGTCTGACTGCTGCCCACGTGAAAGGAAACGCATAACAATTGAAATAATGCATGCTTAGTTTACAGTGACTTTATTATACTTTGTTGGGCGCCTCTCGGTTTGAGCCAACACCCAGTGAGCAGCTGTAAATATAATACTAATGGATCCAAAGAAAGCAGTTATTTTCATCAAGCAAACATAACTTTTAAAAGCGCTAGCATTTCTTGTGTGACTCATGTACCACCACTAAATTTATGAAGTACCAACACTGTGGTGTTACACTTCGGGAATTGGAGTTAATCGCTGGCTAAACTTGTATCAGATGAACGAAGTTTTGTTATTTTCCGCAAGTACCGACCAGGTTTGGTCAATCTCACTCCAAGAGCACCTACATCACTCAACACAAATCTTCGGGAATTGGAGTGAATCGCTGGCTAAGCTTGTATCAGATGAACGAAGTTTTGTTATTTTCCACAAGTACCGACCAGGTTTGGTCAATCTCACTCCAAGAGCACCTACATCACTCAACACAAATTTAATTTCCGTTTCAAATGGTTATATATTATTCATAAGTATTTGGGTCATACAATTTAGTGTCTTGGTCCGACTGTGTTTATTAAGCCACGCATATTTAGATAATCCCGATATAGCTAACCTTTGGTTATTTTCGAAATAGTAATATTCTCGAGCTCGACACTGCGGTTTTTGAATCAAGCATAAATATCACCAGTAATAAAATAATAAGAACAAGGAGCTTGTCAAGGTACCACATGTGGTCTACCATCTTCAAGTTCTCAAAACTTCAATTAATAAGAGAGTAAAAGCTGTCACCTCCCGACATGTATTTGTCCAACATTTCAAAACGATGAAAGATATAAGTATACGATAATTTCTAAAGACGTCTGTCAAGGCAAAAATGCTAAAAGCAACTAAACTTTTTAGCCAAGGTAGGGACCCTGAAAAGTCAAGTATTCTACATACGACACAGAAGGTAGAAATACGCGTGAGAAGTTAAGTCAAGGTAAAATAGCTTAAATATTACTATATGCCTTTTCTTTGATCAAGCCGACGGATTGAGGTAGTATTTACTCTTGTAAAGTTGTCCCCGTGCTTTGATCTTCTTGCCAAGTGCTAAATGCTACCCATTCCAATACCAACGTATTGCTATCAATTCCCAGCTATTAAAATACTAATGTTTCGGAAGCTTTCGACCCTTGCAAACCTATAATTAAACGAAATTTCCTGTAAAGTAGAATTAAGTATATATTATTGTCATTTCTAAAACCCAACGGGAGAAAAAGACAAAGCCGCCGACAAACTACGAAGTTGCTGCAATACTTTTATTACGGAAAATAAATAACACCAGAAAATATAAAATAAGGTGAAACAATTGTAGTATTACTGCAAATAGATCAACAAGAAAAATACCATGAACCTGAAAATAGGTTCAAAATAAGGAAGAACGGGATAGTTGTCAGAGCTCATAAGGTATATGAATTTTACGTATATGTTGCTTTAAAGTGTAGATAGGACCCTGGGGGCGCTCTGATTGGTCTAAAACCCATGTTTTCAGAGTACAATACATAGAAAAAGCGTGTTTTATTGTTTTGCGCGCGTAAAATCTATATTTTAAAGCAACTGAAGACGCCTAAGCCGTGTATTACACTGTGATAAAATACGACAAGGATTTCATAACACTCGAGAAATGTAGAAAACACTCGCCTGCGGCTCGTGTTTTCTACATTTTCCTCGTGTTCTCAAATGACCATCGTGTTTTATCACAGTGTAATACACGGCTTAGGCTTCTTTATTTGTTAAATATTAGCACATTACTTTGTCTTCGCAGATGGCTACGGACAAGCCAAGATTAGCATGGACTGTGATATTAGGTGTGGAAATGTTAGCAGTTTTTGTTGGAAATGCAATTGCTATTGCTGTGTTTTGGAAACAAAGATCAACTCTCAAACGAACTTATTACCTCTTGATCAACTTGTCTATTGCTGACGTCTTAGTCGGACTTGGAGAAATCGAAAACCTGGTAAATAACGCGTGGTATTTTATACATGCAACACCGGCAAACTGGGGTAACTTCGCAGCTTTGGATGTGTTTTCGGCTTTGGCCTCTTTATCTTTCTTAACTCTTATCTCAATGGAACGGTTATACGCTATTGCTTGGCCTTTCCTGCACAGAACGACAACAACAAAAGCTTACATCTACTCTATTGCAATAACATGGAGCTTGCCGGCAGTGATAACTATCGTTTACTTATGCGGTTTCGCATTCGAAATCATCAGCATGAAAATCGCCACCATAACCGCAGTATCTTTCTTGATGCTCTGCTTGGTGCTTATTCCATCCTCGTACTTCGCACTATGGATTGCCAAGAGAAACGAGGATCCGAGGATACCAGTAGACAGACGCGAACAAAACAAGAAGCTTGCTATGACTTTATTTATTGTAAGCTCATTATCGGTGCTAGCATGGCTGCCTTTAACAGTGAGCTACATAATATCCTTCGTGGTGCACAGAGACCAACTATACAAGTTGCTTCATTTCACTGCAAGATGTCTTCAGCTTGCCAATTCATTTGTCAATCCCATCGTATATTATGCGCGAATGCCCGAGTTCAGAAGGACCTTAAAGACTCTATTTCGATCCGCGCAGATATCTCCAGAAGAGGTGCAGGCTCACCAACACCGGGTAATGCAACCAGAAGCGGGCATACACTTTATTACAAGCGAAGTACCAAGAGCCTGGCAGAATTGATTTATAACGGGAACATGCCATAAACGAAACAGGGTTTAATCGGATTTCTGCATGGGAAAACGATCAACATCTTCGTTTGTTATTATCAATCAACAATTATTTAGCTTTAAAATTAAGACAGCGTTACATATAGGTTATAAATAGAGCTCTGTTATATCTGTAAAGAAGCTTAAAGAAGAAAACACACAGTAAGCTACAGTAAGTAAAAGACACTTTGCCGTTACATTTTTTTTAACTTTTTCCTCAGAGATAACACAACGGTAGAGCCTGCATTGAATTTCCCTTGATAAATACACAAATCCGATCCATCGACTTTTGTCTCAAAAACACCGCGCCCTATCACGCTTGAGTAAAGCAGATGTATTTTATGATAGAAACACGTGTCTCCTATTACAGTTACGGGCTCGGCAACTTAACAGCATGCTATCAGCGAGCCGCCATAATTGTGGTCTCAATTTCAACATAAATACAAACGCTTTTGCTTAAAAAGACCTACACACGCAGGAGATTTTCTTGGAACAAATGTCACTAGAAATTTATTGTGATTCAAAACTACAAATTTCTTGTAACAGCTCTTCAGGACTGGCTATATACAGCACCTTAATGTGACATTTACACCGCAAGCAACGGAACATCTTCCAAAGCAATCGTAGTACAGATGACTTTTCCTTATGGTGAAGAGACGTAAGAAAAAAAGACATAAAACGCCCTGCCAAAATGAAGGTGTAACTCTCGAATGCCCTTCTTGGGAAAAAAACAAACAAACAAAAAAAAAACCAAGTGATCTGCTTAAAATTGTCTCGATACCTAGGTATAACATATATGTATTTTTCTGTCTCTCTCTTTCATCGTCTCGGAAACATAAACTGTTTTCGAAAGTTATAATTCCGTTACAAATTGAGTTTAAAGGAAACAAGTCATATGACGCCTTTGGGTGAACAGAAAAGTATATTACGTTACAGCGTAAATTCCTTGCTGAAACACTTTTATAGATATGAAGGCTCCTGTCAGGAGAGGCATTTTCATCTGCTTCGTCGGCCACCGGTATCGTCTGGGAAATAAGACAGAATAATAATAATAATAATAATAATAATAATAATAATAATAACAACAACAACAACAACAACAACAACAACAACAACAACAATAATAATAATAATAATAATAATAACAATAATAACTTTATGTAAGTGTCTAATGTATCTAGCACTGTTGTAATCATTGGGGAAACTGTAAATAAGTAAACAAATATTGTAAATGTAACATAAACTATTAAGAATCCCAACTGGTGGGAGGCTGACCAGAGATCCCGGCTACAGATCTCATTGTTTATCTAATGTATACATTTGGTGATCTACCCCAGACAATCTCTTTCTTCATCTTTAACCTTAAGTCTTATGTGGGCTGATATTTTCACGATAGAGTTGGTATTGTTCAATGTTATTGCTGCCAGATTTAGATACAGCAAAATAAATACTTATAAATGTAACTGACAATGCATCGCATGAGGAAGCTTACCGTTTTTCCCGTTACATTTAGGCAAGCCACTTGGTGTTCGTGAACCAGGAATTTCCACGCCTATTTCATCTACACACCAGCACACGCCCGATAGATGGTGACATTGTACTGGTTCAAATTCGCCGTCCCCTTGGCAGCGAGGAATAAAATCATGGGAGCGTCCGATACTTATCTCACGTTGCAACTCACAGAAAGTTAAATTTCGACCTGAAGAAGCAGAGGTACTTTAAATTAATAACTGCTACGTAATAACAAAAACGAAGAAAACTCCTAGAGAAAACTGAGAGAAGTCAAAGAAAAACTGTACAAGAAAGCATGATTCCTAGAGTATTAACTGACAAACACTCGAGTGCCTTGACAGGACTTCGGGCCTATCGAGCTATTTTGAGTTTTTATTATACAAATTACCTTAAATTCAGAATACTCTAAAATAATGGTTTACTAAGACAGCAAAAACACCAAAGAGATAAGAATAAATCATAAAGGAACAAGGATGGTCAAAAATGGAGTACATTAACACGGATTGGAAATGGGTAAGAGCAAGGCAAAACTGTTCAAGATACGCTAACCATGACCGTTAAACTCGTTTAAAAGCAAACTCTGTTCGCTCTACTCTGTGGTAGCTACCAGCTTACCATTGCAACCTGCTTGGCAGTCATCATAACTGTTATATCTGTTGTTATTACCATCACACCCTCCATAAATAAACACTGCACAAACCCCTGCAGTACTGTTGTAGAACCATGAAGGCATAAGAGCTTTACAGGGTCCAGGGTCTGGGGGTAATGAACAGTTCTTTACAGCTTCTGCAATGTAAAAGACAAGAAAGTAGTAACAGATGCATCATCAGATTTCGGCCCAGCATGTCTGGTATTCTAACAAGGTCGACTGCAGTATTTTCAAATGATTGCATCTTTAACAAAGGAAAAAGTGCTCAGAAATATCAAGATAACTATGGCGTACCTTGAGAATCACAAATTGGCTTTCCAATTTTTCTGGTTTCTTGCTTTTCTTTTCCATCGCCATCGACGCACCAGCATTCTCCCGTTGCTGAGTTGCACTGAATTTGTTTATATGATCCATCACTATCACATAGAGGAACATATTGATCGCGTTCGTTGACTTTAGAAGCCTCATTGTAGCGACTGTGACATAAAGACAGCGGCTTCGGTTCTGTTAAAGCTGGAGAACGAAAAGACGGAGTTTTTTTTTTTAAGATCAGCCCTTTTGTAGCCACGTCAATCAAAGCCTCAAAACAAGAAAGCTAAATTATTATAAGTTCAGATGTCATTGATGTCTTCTCAATTTATTTATTCGTGTCATTCCATTTCAATTCTACATGTAACACACGAGTCATTTACAAGTGTTTGGTCAAGCTTCAGTGTCAAGTCTGTATCATTGATTAACTAGGTAAGCAACCGCTTAGTTAGTGAGTGGCAGAAGACCTCTTTTACTCATCTGCGAGATTTGGATGCTTATTTTGTTGTCTTTCGCCCATTTAATGGGATTATTTACCCGAACTAACTCCCTTCGAGAACGGCTTAAGCTAACGCTCAATACACAACCATAAGTAACTTCTAGTATTATATAGACCCGAGTAAGTCGAACGAAAAGATACTAGCGATAAAATTACGACCTGTCGATCTCGCTTAGATTATTTAAAAACAAAAAACAAAAACAGAACTTGGATATAAGAAGTAAAATCACACGTAAGAATATAAAGAGTGAACCAACAATGCGTTGTATACCATTTTAAGTGTGATCTGTGCGATGCGGATTATGTCGGCTACACATGCCGACACCTATATCGACGCATTGAAGAACATCATTGAATTGAAGGAATCTGCCATCGGGAAGCACGTCAGGGATCAACATGGGAGGGACCCAAGCGACCTATCTCTTAGATTCAAGATCTTACGGAAGTGCCAGGTCAAATTTGACTGCTTAATTTTTGAGATGCTTTTTATAAAAGAACTATGGCCAACTTTGAACACGCAGTCTGATTCCATCCGCCAAAGTTATTTTTATAGCGCAGAGTATATTATATATTCGTTTGTAATTTTTTTTTTTTTTTATCCTATTGTTACCTGGCCTTTTGCGTTTTAGTTTTTATCACTTGCCATGTGTAACGCTTAGTATAGCCTGCGTAGCTGGCGGTATTGTAAGCGCACGCGAAATAAAGTTTTGGCGGTAATTCTCGCGGCTTCGCCGCTCGCTTCTGGTGGCTCCGCCGCCAAAACATTATTTCGCGCGCGCCTATAATGCCGCCAACTACACAGGCTACGCTTAGTACATATTTCCATATTTTTTATCGCTTTTTGTTTTCTCATGTGTCATTTTACTTCTTATATACAAAATCCCATTCAATTTCTTTTACTTGAAAGTTATCTCAACGAGATCGAAACGTCGCATTTTTTCGCTAGTTTTTATCTTAAAATGTGTTTCGAAGAAACTACTTATTGGGAAAATACACTACTCGTAAAATTATAAAAAAAAAAAACCCTCCTTCTGTGACCCGACTGGCGTATTTTCCATAGCGCTAGCCTTACTAGTGAAGATGTAGACAACTCATTTCTCGCTTTCAGTGAAAATAGCGAAAGGATACTCTATATAAAAAAAAAATAGAGGATTTTACCTCGGCTCGTGAAGATGCGGAATGGATGCGGAATGTCTCTTCCAGCGTGGACAAATATTTCACAAATGAGTGCAAAGAACAAGTGAAATATTTTTCTATATGAGAGGAGAGATGCGCCAAACAACCATCTAATGTTTCATTTACTATATGAACTATAATAAAAACACCAGACCATTTCACTGTCGTTTCGAATGGCGCAAGTTCGCGTGAAGATAACATTTTATTTTCACGTTAAAGATATCAGGTTTTCGCGCTAAAGTTCACCAGCTATTTCCTTTGTGTTTACATAATAAATATATACCCGCTATTTATTTAATAACTATTAAGTAAATAAAATGTAAATAAAATGTATTTAACAAACCTGAACAGTTAAGTGGTCCTCTAACTCGCGTGTCTGTTAGCTCGTTACCATACTCATCAACACACCAACAGAATCCAGTGGAGCCATAGCATTGAGAGGCTTGGTAACCACCGTCCTCACGGCACTGCGGAACAAACATCCCTGGAGGGGGCTCGGGAACGAACGCTAAAATCTTATCGCGTGTTTTCCTGCACGGCGGCTCTTTTCCTTTTTAAGTACGATTAAGCATAAATGAAAACCTAATGAATGTGTCGTTCTACTTTTTAACGCACAAGTCAACTGCAAATTAGACTTCGAACAGGCGCCCTTTAGGCCGCAGCACACTAGCCGTTTTTTGTCGGCCGACAATAGATCTTCACTTGTCGGCTAGTGTGTGGTGAATTCAGACAGGTCTGCGACAAAATCGGGGCTTGTCGGGCGATATCTGACAGTGCTAGATCTCAAAAAGTCTTGTCGGGCCTTGTCGGCTAGTGTACGGTGGACCAAGACAATTTGTCGGGGCTCGCGCGTACCTCAGCCAATGAGAAATTGTCAACAGGGTCACGTGAACAAGCCCTTTTTAAACATGGCGGATATCGACTCGGCCCCAAGACTTAGTCGCTAGTGTGCGGCACGCTGATGTCCCGACCAATTTTAACCCGACTTGATCGCGACAAAAAATCTGCAGTTCTACGACAAAAAATCGGCTAGTGTGCGGCAGCCTTTAGTGGGCATGAGGCGAACTTAACATCGGAAAGACGACCGAACAGAGTGGCCTCGCGCAATAAATACTTTGAAGGAAAATATCTAGTTAAAGGGGTTCACAGTTTGTCTACATCCAAGAGCTAACTCTACTGTAAACTGTTTAGCACCTATAAGAAAAATGTCAGTCAATTATGCTGGGCTTTAATTCGGTAGATACTGCATGTAAATAAGTAGGATGCTAAGCTATGATCCACTATTGAAGTAAGCTTTGAAAGAGAACCACTATCTAATCCTAATTGGTACAAGCGATAATCAGTTCCATAACAAATCTCAATGTGAAACATCAAAAGTTTGTGTTCTCAAAAGAACACGATTGATCTTCGAAAGCGATGACTGTATCTATAATGGCGATCTTAAAGGTAACTTGAATTCCCTTACCGCAGCTTGGTCTTCCCTTGATGCGACTCCCCTTCACTTCATAGCCATACTCATCCACGCACCAGCAGTACCCTGATAACACATCACACTGAACTGGGTGATAACCTCCATCCGCCTTACAGTCTGGCACGTGTATCCCGACAACAGGGACGTCTCTAACACCCAGGGCTCGACGTCGTTGGATTTGACACGGGCTTAGCCAGCCTGAGAAAACGATAAATCAAAATAAAGTGGCTGGCAAAAGGAAAGGATTTGTTACTTTTGTCATACCAGCCAAAAGTAGCCTTAGACTCAAGTTCAAGTTTCAAGTTCAAGTTCATAAGGGATTTCAAAACATATAAAGTGAAATAAGCGCTGCTCGCAGTTAGCTACAGCTATTCGAGGCGAGAAGTGGTTTTGACGTATAAAAAATTTACAACAATGCAACCTTACAGAATGAAGAAATAGCAGATACAATAACTAACAAGTAAAAAAAGAGAAACGAAAATTTAATGACAAAAAATTAGGACTAGATCTGGATGTGTACAATTAAAGAAACGAGATTTGAAGACTCAAAATTTCATCACAGGTTTTCATCAATACGTTCGAGTCAGTCACTTCTTTCAGGCATCGTTGCTACACGTTTTTACGGTATGTTAGATCTAGAAAATTGAGAAGGACTCGATGTGTCGCTGGCTTGAAACGAGCTTAGTCGCAGCTTACTGGATGCCTAAAGTCAATTAGTAAACTTTCATTTGCATGCAAACGCAAATGCTAAAATCTGATTGGCTGAGCCGTTAGTGATTAGGTTGTCTACAAAATTGCGACGTTTTCTCGTTCCTCAAAGTTTTGGAGTAAGATTTAAAAATAATTTTCGAGAAAACAAAATGAGTGGCATTAACCATACTTGTCAAAATTTAAACTGATGTGTGACCGTGACCAGTTTACAATTCAGTCTACACGCTTCCCTAAAACAAGAAAGTTAAATAATTACTTAATATACAGAGAAATGATTGGAGATCCTAGCTGGGAAAAAAATCAACTCGAATTATTCACGATCGATTCGTGTTATAATAGCCTAGTCAACTATCACCCAAGCTTATAATCTAATTTTTAAAAAGTTTACTAGTTGCATTTCTTTAAACTTCAAGATCTCCCCCAGCAGTTTGCACTAACCAAGTAATGAACAGTCCTGCTTTTCCCTGGATCGCGTCCCCGGTATTTCATTTCCGTTTCTATCAACACACCAGCATTCGCCTGTGGTCTGGAGACACTGTCTGTCGTCGTATGAACCGTCTGCCTTACAGCGGGGAGAAACGTGTCCGGGTGGAGGGTTATCAAGGCACTCCTCGCGACGAGATTGGCATACGGTCATCGTTTTATCTGTTTAATGAATGAACAAGGAAATGAACCCTCACAAAAATTTCGTGTCGATGGCCTTACATTACCGAGTATAAGAGATGCACCTATCTACATCCAAGGTTTCAGAAAGAGCGTCGTTCCATCAAAATGCCGCTATCCGTCAACGTAAATGAGGTGCTTGCATTCAGGAAGTACGTGCGGAATGCGGAGCCAGTGGTAAAGTTGTGGTATGGAAATTTTATACAGATACCTAAATGCGCGACGTTTACGTTCTTGCAAATTGCCTTCCCTATTGATTTTGTATGAGACTTCACGTACAGTGAAGTATATGATAACGAAGGC
>JAHPZR010025817.1:67500-130000 GCA_019787425.1 Platygyra sinensis
ATGGCATGGATTTATGTCCGAGGAATGTGATAACACATAAAAACTAAAAAAACATGTTATAACACTAAAAAAATATATTCCATAGTTTCTGCTTTGTTCTTCGCAGGGTATAGATCGTTTTCACTGTCACGCAATAAAAAAATAAAAAAATCGAAAACCAACCAATGGGAAAAGCTAAGAAAATGTGATGTATGTTATAGAAGATAATTATTAATATAAGACATTTCTCCAAGTTTTTGGCTTGTGCGTGTCCCCAAACTTCAGATATTCGTCGTAAATGTTTCCCAGAAATTTACAGGGCCCAGTATGAAAACGCCTTGTTCGTGAACAACCGTGTACAGCAACATGGCGGCCGGAATATTGCGTAAACATCTGGACCTTCCTTTGGCTATTTGGGCGTCTGGTTGGCAGTACTAAACAAACAAGCATTTACATAAGCACTTTTCCTAACGCTCTAACTTCTAAAGAGGCTAAAAATCATGAGATAAGGATATATTTTTTAACAAAATCGATTGTAGCCTTGCGTCACGCAACTTTCAAAATGCTCTACTTTCCAAACGAAGCACGCTAATTGTACACGGATAAAAATATACCGTCTCTTATGCCTGATGAGGATAAAAACACGTGATGTGAAAACGATCTATTGACTTAGAAGTCTAAGAAATACACATACTCGTAAACATTCTCGAAATCCCGGTAGCAATAATAGTCAAGCACCTAACAAACAGCTAATTGCCAAAACGAAGCGCAAGCCTTGGCCTTGTTTGATCATGAAGCTGAACTTCATAACTATAGCCATAGGCGTACGAGCCGGGGGGGCGGGGGGGGGGGGCTGCAGCCCCCCCAGTCGCAGAAAATTTTGAGATTTTTCGGGCAAAACGCTAATGATTCGGGCAAAAGTACTTGGGAGAAAGTATTCTAAAAGGTACTCAAGGCCTGGCTTGTAGGTTACTTTCACTAGCGTTTGTCTAGTCAAATCGGAGTTAAGGTCAAATGATCTAAGGATCCACAATTGCAGGTATTCTGTTTTGGAAAAGCCATATGCCAATTAAATGTGTACCGTGGGAATCCATGATGTTATTTCCATTAGTGACAAAAGGATGAAAGCAAAGGACGGCCAAGATGGGCTCCTGCCAAGACGTATGTCTTTGTGGTGGCTCTGAAAAGAGCCCTTTTGAATGGCTCCGCAAAGTGCCGGTTTAAAATTTTCCTGAACTTCTCGCAAGAGGAACAATTAACTGTTTCTTTTATAAGTTTCTGATTTTACCAGGCTGTCGAATGAAGTCATAGGCTAGGAGTATGCAATGTTTCAAAATAACTACAGTGGAATCCTGATTTCTCTATCCCTCATTTTTTCGATCCTCCCGATAACTCAAACCAATAGTCGTTTCCCTCTCCTCACGAACTGTCCGATTTTTAAAAGCAATTTTTATCAGTTCCCTTGGATGTTCCAAAAAATCGGAATTCGGCTGTGTTTCCGTAATGATAACAGTTTCATTAGACGTAAGAATTGAGAACGTTTTTGTTTTTACTGAGATTTGAGTACGTATATACAACTGACACTTTCGGGCGTTTTGTAATTTTTCGGGCAATAAGGTCACCGCCCCCCCCCCCAAGTCCGAGGGTGCCCGTACGCCTATGACTATAGCTTGGAATTTTGGCTTCTTAGAATACTCAAGTAGTCATTCCCGAGAAATTCAAGTAAAAATACGTCCAAGAAAAAATTACAAAATAAATTTGTTCAAATTTCCAGTGCTACACATTAGGTGTTTTACAGAGTGATGAAGTGTTCTGCTTTGGAAGTCTATTCAGGTGACAGCGTCATGTGTCACAGTTCTTCATGGTTAGATCATGTGTTTTAGTTTAAAACTTAAGACGACTGGCGTTAATGGCTGATAAAATGTTATTTAACTATAACACCGAAATATCAGTGTTTAACAAAAGAGGATATGTAGTGTATGTTGCACTGATCATTATTTTATTGAGAATTGCAAAGAAATACACGCCAAGCCATGTTTTGATGATTGATTGAGTGGTGCATTTCAAAACATCGTAGTTAGCAAAAAAATTTAGTCTAAAGTATTAAAAAAGTAAGTTGTGAGCCATTATAATTATAAGATGGCTTATATAAAAAATATCGGTATTCACGTACGCCAGTTCCCTATCCACCCTATTCCACAATCCATGCCATTCCATATTTTTGGATCGGGATCATTTGCGGTCCAATATGGTGATCATTTGCGGTCCGGGATCATTTGCGGTCCGGGATCATTTGCGGTCCGGGATCATTTGCGGTCCTGGGATCATTTGCGGACCCGTACAGGTCGACCCAAGGCACATGACACGTTTTCCTCCAGTCGGAAAACGTATTTGAGTTGGGAGGTATAACAAAGACATTAAGCCATGACTGGCTCGAAAATTTCACTCTTATTGGTTGATTACGAGAGAGCATTTTAAAGGCAAAACGATTGATTTCCGATTTCCAGCAGTGAACTGTTTACCAAGGGGCGAGAGGCTATTGTGATTCTATTGGAAGGACAACCACTTTCCTTAGCGATGAATTCATGTTAAATTTATCGCAAGTTACCTTGAGCAGGGCATTTTGGTTTACCCCATCGATGTGTACCAGCAATCTCGTAGCCACGTTTGTCTGAACACCAACAGAAGTTTGTGTTTCCAAAGCACTGAATCTCGGCATATTCTCCGTCCGGGTGACATTCTGGAACAAATTTTCCAACAGAGGGGACGCCGTTGAAGCCTAAAGCGTTTTGTCTTTCTTTAAGACAGGGAGTTAGCTGTCCGGACCCTAAAAAATGATGACAAAAGTACACAGAACACCGTTAGAACACACCCAAAGGAATCAAATGGTATGGTTTCATTCTCGTCACTCGAATCTAAAGGAGAACAGTCACGGTATTTTGACTTATTTTGACCGTTAAATAATGACCTAAAAATAATACTTTACAAAGGTAGAAAAACACCAAAGAGTTATAAATAATTAATTAACCATAAAGGAACAAGGATAGTAAAGAATGGAGAAGATTGACACGGATTACAAACAATGGAATTGAGAAATTTAGGTTAAATTTTTCAAACCGTTTAACCGTGACTGTGCTTCTTTAAGCGAAAATTTGCTTCAATTGGCCAATAATTCGTTTAGAAATGTATTTTTTTTTTTCAATTTCTTGAATGACTTACCGGTTGCCAGGCTACAAATGGGCATTCCTGTGACCCTAGTACCCATCAATTCTTTGCCGTACTCATCAACACACCAACAGTACCCTGTTTGTCTGTAACATTGTACGTCTTGATATCGACCGCTAGACTTGCACTTCGGAGAAAAGTGACCCAGCTGCAAACTAGAGAGACGTTTTTGCTCAGCAAGACAGGACGGAAGAACTCCTGAGTGACACAATATTAAAAAAAATGTTAGGAAGAAGAAAAAACGTTTGTAACCTAAAACGTAAAAAAAAACGTAAAAAGATTGTAACTTAGTTGAGCACTAAACATGGACTCAGCCCGACTCAGCACGGAAATGGTTATGAAATCTGACAAAGGTCTTTGTTGTATGTTATTGTTGGTTATCTTTGGGCTTGATCCCGCACAAAATGTGGCAAAATACAGAAGGTGGTTATGTGAGTACGTAATGCTTAAACAACTAACTAATCTAGACATGTACAGGGTCAAGGACCTTCCAACATCACTCTTAAGGACGGTGCCTACTACTGTTATTGCGCATACGGTCTGCGCATCTCGAGATACTCGGATTTCCTATGGGTGGTGCTTATAATACAGGGATATTTTTGCGCGGTTCAAAACTATGCGGAGAAAGTAAAACTTAGCAAGTGCTCTTGGTATCCAAAAAGAAAATTGGGGGTAACCACGCATTTTTCAGAGATAATTAAGCTTCGGTTGGGAAAAAAACGCCATACATTGCTTTGTATTTTAAAGCTTTTTACAAATATTGCTGATTAATTATCTTCGAAAAATGCGTGGTAACCCCCAATTTTCTTTTCGGATTTCAATAGCACTCGTTATGATTTGCTTTTCCCGCATATTCCGTGAACCGCGCAAAAATACCTTTGAATTAGTAGGCACCGTCCTTAATCTGGTTGTTGCTTCTTTGACGTTTATCAAGTTTTTAAGCCATTTTCCTGTATTAACTATGCTTTTAAAGACCTCAAAGAAATAACTGAATTTTTACCTTTACACTTATCCATGCATTTTTCATAGGATGGGAAGTTGTTGGCATTGCCTCCACACCCACTGTAGACAAACGTAAGGCATTCTCCCGAAGTAGCCTCATAGTATTGTGCAGATATTGATGCCAGGCATCCAAGCTGACCAGGTTCCGGAACCAGGTTGCATAGCCAGTCTAAAAAATTAAAATAGCTTGAGTAATTGAATATTGCCGTTACAGCCTAGAATATAGCTTCACCTTTGAGAGTAAAGAGAACGCCTTTTTGTTTGTAGACTACAATAACGCATTTACCTATACGCATTTACTGTACCTATACTTGATTTCATGATCGTATAGCTAGGTTTTTTCGTATTCCATTTCATTAAACGAGTTTAAGAACGTTGGTAAAATTAGAATCCCACATAAATAAATGTATTGTTACTGACTCAATCTTCCATGTATACTATCTAAATTTCCACTGCAAAGAAATATGTGTATCAGCATTTCCTAAAGCGAGATAGGCCACTTCCGAGTTACCTTGTGCCTCTCTTTGAAAACGAGGGTCTGAGTGGGGTTAGCCGACTAGCGACAAAGGGCGAAAAATATTACAGACTACCGACAAAACAAGGAAAAAAATTACCAACTAGCGACAAAAAAAAATTAACTGAGATTTACTGACAACCGACAAAGGTGGAACATTTTAACCGACAACCAAGGAAGTAATGAAATTTTGATCGACAATCGACACATGAACATCCTACTGAGACCCTGCAAAACGAGTTCACGTGCAAAACGTTTAATTTTATATCAAATGAGTTTGATTTGCAAGAAAATGAAGCTGGAAACATTTCCATAGGAATGTTTTAGCAAGAGGACTTGTTTTGACTCAGAGGCAGAAGCCTAGGCATCTCAAAACTGGCATAATAATTTCAGCTTACCTCTAGATGAATCTTGAGTTCCATTTTTGATCATTTCCGTCACCACTTTACCCCAAGAAAGGAGAGTGCTGAAGTCATCAGCAACAAACACATTTCTGTAATCCGACGATACATCCATGAGCTCGGGAACTTTTACTTTATCTCCAATACCAATCACATATATAGACACGTCTCTATCTCTAAGTCCTTGAGCTGCTGCTGACAAGGGAGTGTATGGCCCTTGCTTTCTTTCCTGACTGCTACTTGTTACCACAAGAAGGACCTGCGGTCCAAAAGAGTGAGTTGTTACTTACTTTGCTTAAAGTAAAGTCTATAAACATGCATAGTTTACGCACATGACTTTCAGAACAAAAGGCTAAGAGGAAAATTGTAGAGTCGAATGATAAGAAATTTGTAAGGAGGAACACTTCTGCAAGGTCAAAGTGTCGAACTCTCTCTAGACTGTGAAAGACCCACAACGCCCTAATATAACCAAGTTTTGTCAGAACACCCTTAAAGGAGAAGGTAAAGCTAGAAATGACATATTTTGAAACAGCTAAAAGTTATGGAAATGACTGATTTTTGCAGACAACAGAGGGAAAACAAAATTTATAAACATAACTAAAAGACGCTATTTTTCGAAATTGAAGAGTCACCATTTTTTTTTCGTAGTTACTTCCAAAAAAGCATGCCAGCCGTGGTGACGTCACTGCGTACATGCAATTTTGTTCTGTTTTGTTATTTTCTCTGCGGATTGCGAAAAGCTAACCTACCTTTTACTGTAATAGGGTTATCAATCATAAAGATTAGATTTGTTTCCGCGGACTAAACACAAAAAAACATACATCGAATTTTCGAGTCTTTCGTTAAGCTTCAAAGGCTTTTAGTTCTTGCATCTTAGCAGGCAAAATTTGTCGCCGACTGAATCTTCCCTTGTTAATATAAAGTGAAAGCTTGCTATACCTTGGAAATTTCATTTCTCATTCCTGTTGCCTCGTTAAAGAGTTCTTCTTCAGCAAGTAACAATGCTAAGTCAAATCGGCTCCAACCATCCTTATATTGAAGATTATTTACAACTTTAGTCACGTTCGTGGCAGTGAGATTATGTTCCTGTAAGGTGTTAAAATATAGCGTTATGGCAGCATTACGGCTAAATACAATAAGTCCAATATGAGTTCCTCTGGCGGAGATGTCTAAAGAATCCACAACTGCTGAGACGAATTCCAACATGAACGGCCAGTTTTCATTTGTAACTGATTCGGAAGCGTCGATCATTATACCAAGGTCTAGTGGCGTTTCGTGCTCTGAGAAGCAAAGAAATTGTAAATTAGTTTTTGAGCTGTTTTTGATTCGATCTAATAAAATCAATACCCACCATAGGTAGATGTAAAAGACATACACAATCCTGTAAACTAGGCAAAACTCGAAGGAAATACGTGCACCCGATGCAAAGCGCGGGAAATTAAAACGTGTGCGAATAATGGTTTGGCGCAGTCCGGTTACACTAAAGCAAATTGGAATTCTATATTTAGTAAACTATGACATTGATTATTCACTCGAACATTTACTTACCCTTAACCAATTTCCTTCATTCCTATAAGAAATTTTCGTTCTATTGAATCAAATAGTTTAACGACGTGTCGCGACACAGGAAATCACAAAAAAGCTCAATAGATTCTATTATAATTCTCCTACCTGGTGGAAGTCTGGTGCACTGAGGCCGTCCCCACTTCCTAGTTCCCAATATTTCATTGCCGTTCCCGTCCACACACCAACAAAGACCAGTATATCCGTGGCATTGCACATCGTCGTAACTTCCGTCAGGTTTACAGAGTGGGACGAAAGTTCCGGGAGGTGGATTTCCCGCCAGACCAAGAGCTCGTATTCTGTGACGTTGGCAAGCGGTTATATTTACTGAAATCAAAGCATTTTCCAATGAAAAGAAGCTTCGGACGAGAAAATTCATGTTATGGATTTTATTGAGAATGGTCATCATTTATTGTTACGGTAAATGATAATAATTTCATACATTAAAAGATAAAATAAATACTTACATCAACTTATCTTGCATTTCATTAATTTTAGTTATGTCGCCTGACCTTGAGGTGAATACACGTACGTAAGTGATAAGAAAAAACTTATCCGTTAAACTACGATCAAGCAATGACTGACATCAAGAAAATTCTGTTTAGCTATTTCCTTCTTCTGTTCGCTTAATTGAGGCAAAACGTTACTGTGATATTGCTACAAAACCTCGGCAGCCTGGCAATCCACGGGCTGCAGTTCCCCAGATTTCGTTTCCGTTTATATCTACACACCAGCACTGTCCCGTTCCCACGTGACACTGAATATCATAATAACTGCCATCCGCACGACACCTCGGTATGAAGTTCCAGACATTAGGCCCACTCGAAGATAATTCCATGGCTATCTTTTGGCGTTTTTGGCAATATGTGAGATTTCCCACTAAAAGAAACAGGGAACGAAAGAGAATTGGATACAACTAAATGAGTGTGATACCATTGTACACGCTAAAAAAACAAGCAATACTGTACGCTCAGACATCCTTCACCAATGCATCACTGCACTGAATGGACTGAATGGACTAGCAGGCACCCTGGGAATCCTATCTACAACCATCATCACTATGGTACCTAACACGAATTGGAAGACTTTCTTCTAAAAATCCCATGAACACTCATTACATTTTTATCATTTTACTAGTTAACAACGCCAGGGTCGGGTGCTTCAAGTAAAATATGTAAAAAAAATTAGTTGTTATCAGTCCTTTTACTTGTACCTTCACCAGGGCAACTAACGACGCCTGTGGTTCTGGTCCCTCTAAACTCCCTACCATCTCGGTCCACACACCAGCATTGACCTATCGCGACATCACATTGCACCTCTTCGTACGTGCCATCAACTCTGCAACGGGGAACATACTTTCCCTCCATTAAAGGGAGATGCAAGCGACGGGCGCGTTCACGTTGGCAGGGTGTGACTATGAATCCATAAGAGGCTACAAAAGCAAGAGAAAGTCTGTGTTATCTTAAGTGTAGATATTTCATCGTAATTACAATTAGTATAAATACAATTGGTTACTCATTTAGTCTTGAAAAGGGCTCCCAGAAGATGCTAGACTACTTATGTCACCTGTTTGATGTCGTACAAACTGCATCGGGCAAGTAAAACATAGCAGATAACACAGCAAACTGATATGGTGCCGTTCGCAGGGACCAAAAATTTCACATAAAATCAATGCAAAGGTCTTGATTTGATTTGAAAAATAAAGCAATTTTAAGGTATTTGATCAAGTAGCTACTGAACAAAGAAAGGAACCAATGAACGCAAAGAAATAATGGTTGAACAATACACAAAAACAAAAAAGTCTATGTTCTACAACAAGGGAGCACTTTTCTTTGCGTCCCTTCCAAACCTTGTCATCATTACTGTTTATGAAACTTACTGGCAGACCGACAGTCTGGCTTCCCGAGGCTAACGTCCACGCTCGTGCCTGCTATTTCATCGCCTCTGTCGTTTATACAGAAAAATTGTGACGCCTGCACTTGCAAAGGGGAAAAGCTTCCATCAGATCTGCACCATGGAACATGAGAGCTGGCGGATGTGCTTCTGATGCTTTCTTGAAAGCGAGTCCAGCAAGGTGAGTGAGTGTCTGCACAGAACAATGTGACACATTAAAAACTGATTTGTAACCAAGTGGTTGCATAATAAATAAAAAATGTTACACTGGTTAACAAAATTATTAAAAAGATCTTAATGTCCCAACGTTTCGGCTACTTGCATAAGCCTTCTTCAGGGGTAATAAAAATACAAACGAAGTGACAAGTTTATTTAAGACCGCATAGTTGATAGTAAAAACAGAATATATTAGAAAGTTAGTTTTTGTCCAATAAAGTCAAGGCCCTGTACTCTTGGGGCAGGTACATGCCGTCATCGCGGTTGAGAGGATTTTTGCACGTGTTGATTTCCCATGCCTCCAAAAGGCGTCGGGTTCGCCAACTTGAGTTAGTACGTAATATTGTAGACGAATCCCACGAGATAGTGTGACCAGATTGTACAAAATGTTCGGCGAGAGCATATTGCTTGGGATGTTTTTGTTCGACCACTGTTTGGTGTTCTCTGAGACGGGTATTGAATTTGTCACACTGTGACACATTATTTTACCTTCTCTGTACGGGAGTTCAAATATGCTCCAGAGATCTGTTAGAAAACACAAATACACACAAAAATACCTTACAAATGCCTCACCAATATTAGGACATGTAACCGTTAGACTTGTGGCTGTAGATGGAAGTTCATTCCCATCTCGGTCCACACACCAACAAAGTCCTGTTGAATTATGGCACTGTACCTCCTCGAAACTACCATCAAATTTACACCGTGGCACGAACCTGTCCGGGTCTGGGGGAAGGTTTATTACTTCTTGTAACTGTTTTTGACATTGGGTTAGTGAGGTTTCTGAAAAAAAAAAAGACCACTGTATATATATATTATATATATATATATATATAGAAGAGTCCACCTCGTGACTTGCAATAAATTCAATCGCGTAAGATTACATGCACTACCACCTAAAATTGATTCTATGGAGGCAAATATTCTACGCATGCGCTGTTGAACACACGTCCATTAAAGGGCAGCTGTACTAACTACCAAGTTTATATCTATCTCGAAAACAAATGATTACCTGGCCTTGAGCAGACCGGATTACCCATCGCCATACTTCGTCTTGTGTCCGGTAACTCTATCCCTTCACGGTTAACACAAAAGCAAGAGGATCCATGACACTGAATCTCTTGGAAAGCTCCAGTCTTACTGCAGCGAGGTTCAAAACGACCCGGCATAGGATGCGTTACATAGTCCTGAAACTGCTTCTGACACAGGGTCAACTTGAAACCTGGAAAGGTAATAACTCTTATCACTCGATAGCGTCTAAGGCATTTAATTACGATTCCATCCAGGGACATATCACTTACAAAACCTCCACGGGCTGCGCCACTTATCTTTTATTTATTTTATCTAATCTACGTAAGTCGACTTATTTTACCTAAAATGCTTCAGTCTCTCATTCCATACCTCCAGCTTTGCATTTTGGTTGCCCTTCAGTCATATCTACTCGGCTCTCGACCAATTCTACTCCATGTTCGTTGACGCAGTAGCAGTAAAATCCTTGGCATTGTACAGGGTCGTACTTCCCGTCGAGTGTGCAACGAGGAATATAAGGGCCTGGTAAAAGCCAGCTTCTGAGTCTCTCTTGGTACTCCTTTTGGCACGGTGTTAACGCAGCTGCTGCAAAATGGACAGTACGCATCTAGATAAACTAAAACTGATGATAAAGGAGAAACCCAGAGACTTGAAAACTTTCTTATCTACCGTCGTTTTCTAATCTACGTTCTTGATGCTACTTGCTACACTTCAAGCATATTCCACCTATGTCCAGGAACGCAAGTATTGTTCATATTTGACAGTATTATCTTTCTTTTGGTGACCTTATACCAATGAGGACACTTTGTAATGCTTATCATAAGGAATTTTTATCGTATTAACGTTCCATCCTGGACCCATCTGGTCCATTCGAGAAAGATTAAAATTTTTCAGCGTTTTTTCTTTCTTTCTTTTTCATTTTGTCATGTACATCAAATCCGAAGGTTACGCTGTCGATCAAAATAAAAGACAACGCTTACAGAAAATGTAAGAAACCTCCAGACCTGAAGATGGGCATCTCAGAGAACCGGTGGTTCTTGTTCCTTTGATTTCCTTTCCAGACTTGTCTACACACCAACATTCACTTGAGACAGGAAGACACTGGATCTCTTCAAATCTGCCATCGCGTTTGCACGATGGAATAAGCCGGAACGGTGTGGCTGGGAGTTGTAAGGCTTCTCTGTGCTTCTTCTGGCAGGTAGACAGCAGCTGTTGACCTATCCGAACTTGGATAAATATAAGCAAACCGTTGAAAACGAGTATAACTATCTGCATTACATGTGAGGTGAGTTATCACGTTACAAAGTATTGCCCAAAATATTTTTTTTCGCTAAATAAATCTATGCACCTGTTTGAAACACATCGCGCTTTTTAGCCCTCTTTAAACTCTAATCTTGACTTTTTACAACAAGTAGGGGGTATGGGTCTATTTCTGTTTTGACGTCACAAACGTCTTTGCATGCATGTCTACAAAGACTTACTACGATGGAAATCCCTCTGTGACGTAAAACCAGGAATAGACCCATGCCCCTTGCTAGCTCGGTCGTGCAACAGATGATGGCTAGGTTTCGTAACTTTTACAGCCTATAAAAAGACAAGATTTAGTTTAAAAAAAAGGCGCAGACCGTTTCAAACAGGTGCAAAGATTTCTTGTAGCGAATAAAATATTTTGGGTTAGGTGCACTTTAATGTACATAAACCAACTGAACACTAACCTGGAAAGCCACATTTAGGTTTTCCAAGCCTAGCAGGCAAGGACGTTTCGTTTGATTGGGTTTCCATCCTCGTCAACGCAAAAGCAGTCGAGGTTCTGACACTGGATAGGCTCGAAAGACCCATTCTCATCACATCTAGGGATCATATTCCCTGGAAGGGGATTCTTCGCATATTCTATGTATCGTCCTTGGCAGGTAGATAAATGAGTTTCTGTCGGTAGATGTGTTAAAATAAACTTTCACTACACTACACACGAACCGTAACAAATTATAATATGATAAGTAGAGATACTATTTTACAATGGGTTTCGACTTAAACTGGGGCAATTGAATGCCTGGTTCTGTTTTATTTGTTAGTAACTGCAAATTTAAAAACAGTTGAGGGTTCTGATGACGGGCACACAGGGTTTCAGTAGAAACGTAAGCGTAAATAGAGACCATTAATTCAAACACCTGCCTATTATGAGACATTTAACAGGCTTAGTTGTCCTGGTCCTGGAAGTTCCTTTCCATCCTTGTCCACACACCAGCATTCTCCAGTAGACCCTTGACATTGCACCTCCTCGTACTGTCCATCAAGTTTACATCGAGGTGTCAAAGCACCCTGGAGATATTGCAAAGGAGCCTCGCTATGTTTACGTTGACAGGAAGTCACAGTGCCACCTAAGACAGACAAAACATGGCAAATGTCTTACATAAAAATCTTTAACTATCGAAAAGAAAAATGTCATGCGATTGGACTCTCGCCTACTTGTGAATGTGCAGACAGGTCTTCCCATTGACGTACTAATCTTTGTTCCGGGCATTTCAATTCCCTTCTCGTTAACACAGTAACAGTATGAGCCATAGCATTGCATAGGGTTAAATGAACCGTCAGCTCGGCACCATGGAAAATGTTTATCTCGATGGGAGTTTTTCATCCAGCTTAAGAGCCTCTTTCTGCAAGCGCTTAATTTACCTAGAAATGGAAAAAAATATTGCATGTAACCTAAGAGGCATGTTTGAGCGAGTTCTTGAAAGAGTACGTGACCTTCACAAGTGTAAGATCAAAGAATGAGATTGACGACATATATCGCCATTTTTGTTTTCCCAGGCGCAAGAAAAGAACTCGTTTGCCATCACCCGTGAAATGAAAAATAGGGTTCATACACCATCAATTAAAGAAACCTACAACCGAGTTACTATTTAAAGTCTCAGTACAAAGTCAAACGAGTAGTTATTGAGAATAAAGCAAATTATAACTAGCACCGTTATGGGGTACAAACAGCCCAATGCCCAAAACTTGGTAACAAGATACTTCAATGTACTCATAATAGAACACTTAACTTCTGAAGTTCAATTAAAGGAATGCAAAGGGAAAAGGAATACAAACCGAAATCAGGGCAAATTTCCAGATTAGAACCCCTTGTACCAGGAAGTTCATTTCCGTCGCTATCCACGCACCAACAATCTCTCGAGGACTTTCCGCACTGGATCTCAGACCAACTCCCATCGGGTTTACAAAAAGGAATAAATTTCTTCGAATAGAAAATAGAGTCTCGGCGCTTTTTTTCGCAAGGTGTGATATTCGCATCTGAAAACAAACACGAGTACGAAAAAATGAAAATTCATTCAGGTATGATATCGTTTATGAATTTCGAGAGGCAAATATATGATGCTGAGTGGGAAATGGAAAAAATACGCGACCTTCACAAGAGAGCTAGGCATGGATTTGAGAATTAACATCATATTTGTAGATCTATAAATTGGGTCTCAAATATATATATATGTAATTAAGATAATGTAGATTACCTGGGTGTGTGCAATTCGGTTGTCTGGCGGAATTAACTGTCTTGGTTCCAGGGATTTCTTTTCCTTGCGAAGAGACACAAAAACAAACTCCTCCAGCACATTGCACCTGCGCATAGCTACCATCCGCGCTACAGCGAGGGATATACCGGTTGGAGGGCTGCCGCCACCGCCTTAAGAGCTTCTGGTATTCCTTCTGGCAAGCAGTTAGGGGATTCACTATTAAATGATATCACAACAAATGGTATATGTTAAACGCTCATATTGACTTAAAACCACTGCCAGTTGATTAAAAGTACAGATCACGAAGTGACCTTGTTGGGCCTGACGTTTATATGTGGAATTTTGTACCCTTCGTTGAGTATCGTTTGGAACAAATTCAGATCTTAAATTTACCCTTTACAAATGTGTATACAACTAATTCATACAACCAGTTTTTTGTTGTTATAAACCAATCGGGTAGGGTGATCGTCTCCTCGTAAAAAAGTACCTTATCAAAGTTTCAACTCGAATGTTTGCGTATACAGTTCTGTATTTCTGTAGTTCATGATTTCGATCGTCGGTACCTTGTATTCTTGGCTTGCATGTGACGTCACCATTTTCTAAAATCCAAAACTAAAGAGCCACCAAAGTTTTTATCCTCATTATGCATTAGAATGGGTAAATTGACATTTGTTTACAACGTTTCAGCTCAGTAGCTTGCTTCGTCTGGAAACCAGCGCATTTGAATTTCAGAGTTATGGCGGTGCGTGACATAAAGCTACGAGCGCGTTTGTTGAAAAATATCTTCTTATGTCGTAATTTTCGGCCTATTCAGTTATTAGGAAAAGTGCTTATGTACATGCTTTTTTGTTCAGTGGAGATAATAAGTCGCCTAGATAGCCAAAGTAAGTTCCAGATGATTACACTATTTTCCGGCCGCCATGTTGGTGTTCCACGGAGGTACACCAACATGGCGGCTCCATACTGGGCTCTGTAAATCTGTGCAGAATATTTCGACGAATATCTCAGGTTTAGGAAAACGCACAGACTTAAAACTTGGTCAAGTTTCATCTTTACCAGTCTCCTATAGCATCACAATTCCTTGACTTCATCCACATACTGGTTTTCGATTTATTTTTATATTGCGTGACAGGGCAAGCCAAGAATAAGCTAAAAGACGTTTGGTTAGTCTCCTCGTTTGAAGGGTTTCTGATTTTATTTTATTCAAACACTTCCCACAGGAAGTCTATAATCTTTGCTTGTTTATAGTTCATTGCAGCTGCTACCATTGAAGCTCAAAATAAAAAGGATAATACAACATAAATTTAACACACCAAATCCTGTGCACTTCAAAGGCTCCTTTCGTCTTGTTCCGTTTAGCTCACTTCCTTGTTGATCCACGCACCAGCACTCATTGCTGGATCCATGACACTGAACCTCCACGAAGGACCCTTCTAAACTGCACTGAGGGACGTAAATGTCCTGCTCAGATGAGCTGAGTGCGTCTTGGTGCATTCGCTGGCAAAGCGTTAGACCGTCACCTATAAAGAGAAAAACTAAAACGTTAGACAAGTCGAGAGTTACATGTTGAAGAAAGCTCTTTTTCATTTTAAAACTTGTCTCAGAAATTTTGCGCCCATGGACGCCTGGAAATAGCATAATTTTGAAAATTTGTGACGAGCAAAAATGATAATCCGAACCTGGACAACAGGCAATAGACGCTTCTTAGAAGAAGGGCAGTAGCCGAATTCTGTACCCAAAATGATGGTGAACGCGATTTGCCAGTCTGACTTCAATTATGACTTTCAGTTTTTACCAAACACGTAAAATGTAACTAGTTTCTTCTAATTTTTGCTTGTTCCTTTTTTTCTGTTGGTAGCATGTTTGTTCCTTTTGTTTTGTTCGTTTGGTGCGTGAGTGTGGGTATGTTTTGTTTGTTTATTTTCTTTTGTTCGGTTTCTTTTGTATGGTTGGAAAAACTCCAATGCCAGTGATGCCTTTTTACCAGTAATACAACAGGTCACTTTCCACATATAAGGATTTAGCTTCAGTTATAGTGACACCTGAAGGACATAAACAAAGCTTTGTTTGCGTTCTCTAAGCCCCACTGCCAAGCGGAATTCAAATAAACATAGTACGTTTACGAACTTGCCATCTTTTTGTAACTGTGTCGCCGACTACATTTGTACAAACGCATTCTCAGGTTTTCTACCTGTTTCACCACATCTCGGTTCTCCAAATAATGTATTAATGTTGGTCTCCTTTATTGCCCTGCCATTATCGGGATCGACACAAAAACACATCACCCCTCGGCATTGAACTTCCTCAAAGCTTCCATCAGGCCGACATCTCGGTATTTCCTTGTCTGGTCTCGGATTTCTGGAATGATCAAGGTACCGACGCTGACACAACGTCAAACGAGCATCTGAAATCAAGAGGAATAATGGTACACATATTGCAATTCTTTTGAAGTTAAAGGAGCTTGGTACATCTATTGGCAGAGTAATCAATTCCTCCTGCTTCTGTTACTGTACGTGATTAAATTCTTCACAACCTGGAAAGATATTTAATATGGTTGTCTCTAAAGTTAGTTACATTCGCATACTTACCACCTAGAATCGGACATTTCAAAGATACTCTAGTCTTGGATCCCTCAAGTTCATTACCACGTTTGTCTACACA
The DNA here is from genome assembly GCA_019787425.1 of Platygyra sinensis. Taxonomy (NCBI): domain Eukaryota; kingdom Metazoa; phylum Cnidaria; class Anthozoa; order Scleractinia; family Merulinidae; genus Platygyra; species Platygyra sinensis. The sequence continues at coordinate 83,490 of JAHPZR010025817.1, forward strand.
CCAGCAGAAGCCAGTTGATCCACTACACTGCACCTCTTCATAGCTACCGTCCTGCTTACAACGAATAAGGTAAGAAGTACCAAATGGTGCAGCGCTAACATTCTGTTGAGCCCTCTGACAAGGAGACAAACCACCAACTGCAAAAGGTGGAAATTAGTAAAACAGTTAACCTCGTTATGATCAGTGTTTAAATCACTTACTTATCACTATTTGCTCTTAATTCAAACATGGAAGGTGGCGCGATCAGATGGCTGTCGTTGTGGATTAAACAAGAGGTTTCAAGTACGTTATGAATTACAAGCTTTTTTACGGTAATTTATATTGTATGAATTATGGCGTCCAGTTTAGAAATAGGCCAATGTAATTGATGGTATTACTTTCAGGTCTCACGGCTGACCTCTCACCAAATAATGTACCCTTCAACAACGTTTATGATCACAGCCTCAGAAATAGTCCAGTGCCTGAAGTCTCCCTTCCTCGCCCAATGTACAGAAGCTGAACTTAGATGGGGAAAAAGGGGTTTCAAGATGGCTACCAAAAACGGGGTAAAACTATTTTTATCGTGGCACTGTTGGTTACACGTGCGCAGGAGTTTAAAAAATGCTCACACTGATGGCGAATTGAACTAACTGACTATATAGTAGGACGAGGACAATGGAACAATGTTGAACCGGACCCTTTAATTTCTGACATATTGCAATGTTGACCATTTTCTTTACTCCTTTTATCTCTCAGTTGGGTAATGTAAGAGATAGCATACCACTCAAGATTGATAAATAAATCGAGAGTGATTACCAGTTGGGAGTGAGAATTTTCCCGTGCAGTCGAGATCTTGATTTCGATAAACTCTCGTCCCTGGAACTTCTTCTCCTTCTTCATCCATACAGAAACAAACTGATCCATGGCACTGAACTTTATCATACCTTCCGTCGGGAAGACATCTTGGTACAAACACGCCAAGACGTTTATTACGCCTGGCTAAGAACTGTTGGCGTAAACATGCAGTGTTTGCCGCAGGATCCACTAGAAAAAATAAAACATGTAAAAAACGCTTTGGTGGTAATTTCTGAATGTGAAACGTTGACAACATTGACATTCATTGTAGGGTTTGTCCGATCACTTACCTACGCATCGAAGTTGACATTTTGCCTTGGTGCTAAATCTGTTCGCGTTACCGCTGCACCCGCCATAAATAAACTGTTCACATCGTCCTTTCTTCGAATTGTAAAACCATTGTGGCATGAAGCCTTTACAAGGGCCCTCGATCATTGGCAAAATGCAGATGTCACCAGCTGCAAAGAAAGTAAAGCTGGAGGTGAATTGCGATCTGAATATTCCCCGGTCTTCAACTATTAGGCGCATTGACACTAATAGAAACAATTTCAACAATTTCAATTTAAATAAAAAAATTAACGATTCAAAGCGTTGAACGTTTCAACTTAGCTTTAAATTTTACCATGTAAAATTCTAACCTCGTCGCAAACTCGTTACCAGGAAAGGTATAAGCCCTGGGAACGAGGTAGACCTCGTTTTTACGAGGATCTTTTGGGCTTTAAGCCCAAAATGGCGAAAACGCCGAGAAGGTGGAATTTCCTTGGCATACCCGTTAAATTTATGCGCCTAATGCTGATTTCGCCTGAGAGATTTGCTAGACGAAGTTGCAAGTGTATTACCTGCATAACTGCAAGAAGATGTACATTCTGATTGAGTCTGGAAATTATTTTTGTTCCCACCACAGCCACCATACACAAATGGTCTGCAGACACCACCTTCACCATCAAAGTACCAGCGAACAATGTATCCTTTACAGTACCCAGTACTTCGAAGTTGTAGACAATCTGTGCGAGACATGTTGTTTCCACTACCAGGGGAAGACAGCCCTGCGAGTGACGCAAACATGTCAATTATACTACAAACTCCGTAAACCGCCAAGGTTAGAGGAACTAAGACACGATGTAAGGTGCATTATGCTTCTGTTTGTCTGTTTGTTAGTTGTTTGTTTGTTTCTCTGTTGGTTTCTTTGTTTGCTTTTATGACTGTTCATCAAGACAATAGCGCACACAACAAGCTATCTCCAAATAGAAGGAGCCCCAAAATGCTAACTCATGTTAAAGTAGACCAAAAGCAAACAAGATGGTGGAAAAGAGAAGTAACTCTGAAGTGTAAATTAACGTGCTATGTGATACCCATTTAAAGCCCCACTGGCGCATTAGCCCTAGTACAAGGGGATCAGGAACCACAAGAGGTAAAGAAAAAAAGTATTTTGACCTCGGTGCGGAATCGAACCCACGACCTCCGAATTAGAATCCTTTACCGTTACTTTGCCGACTGAGCTACCAGGTCGTACAGGAGTAAGGGAGCGGAACGATTTAGGTGGTGACATCGCGGCGAAGAGAAAGTAAGGGTTTTTTTAACATTGGAATGTTGTGCCGCGTAGCACTATAAACACAAATGGTGGAACAGAGAATTAACTCTGAAGTGTCAATTAAAGTGCTATGTGAAACCCATGAAAGATCCACTGGGTATTAGCCCTAGTAAGGGTCTAGTAAAGGGAATGAGGGAACCACACGAGGTAATGAAAAAAACTTTTGACCTCGGTGGGAATCGAACCCAGGACCTCCGGAATAGGATCTACCGTTACTTTCTCTGTCCGACTTCGTAGCTCAGTCGGCAGAGTAACGGTAGATCTACTCCGGAGGGCGTGGGTTTCGATTCCACCGATGTCAAAAGAATTTTTTCTTTACCTCGTGTGGTTCCCCGATTCCCTTTACTAGGGCTTATGCCCAGTGGGTTCTAATGGGTTTCACATAGCACTTTAATTTACACTTCAGAGTTAATAACCCTTTTCACGGTTAATTTTTCTCATTTGCATTACAATGTAATCAACGTGAATGCGAGGCAATTTCGGGCTAAAAGTGCGAAATAGCCCGAAATTGCCTCGCATACATGCTAGATTTTTTGTAATGCAAATGAGGAAAGCTAACCATGAAAAGGGCTATTCTCTGTTCCACCATTTGTGTTTATAATGCTACTAGGAACAACATTCAAAGAAAAAAGACTCTTGTTGGGTTTATTTGAATGCTGTTACTCTTACCGTTGACAGTAACATTTATTTCCGCCTCCGCTGTGGAGAATCCGTCATAAGCCTTGCATTTGTCACATTCCGCTGTCGCGCATATCGACATCCAGAATATCTAGCTTGTCCATACGAGGAATCATTCGTTTGGCAAAGTACGAAGTCCAACCTTTCTCCACGTGATACTCACAGGGTGTCCACTCAAAACGGCATGTAAGTTTACCTTGTTTGTAGGCTGGCAGAATTTGTTTGCTCTTGTGGGCTGCACTGACTTCAATCTTCACTCCATCTTAATATAATCATTTTGAACAAAGTCAGATTTACCCCTGCTCATGTCGAGTATATTGTAATGAAATACACATCTAGACCTACGCGCAACAAAAAAGTTAAAGTGCACCTTACCCAAAACATCGCGCAGAATGCCTATTGTTCTCGGGACATTTACTTGCAGTTCTAAGGTCTGTCATATTACCTAGTATTATTCAAATTAACGCTAAGAGCCGAGTCTCATTGGTTAAGATTAACGCGCGTTTTTTCCCGTAGGAAGTATGACCTTGCTCATTAACTTGAAGAAGGCGGAACATCAAAACAATAAACTTTTCGTATATTTTTTTCGCTTTGTTTGGCTCGCCAGTCGCATTGACTAACAATCCGCCGAGCCATTAGAGCGATACTTCTCTTTAAATTGACTGATAAGCCACCGAGCCACTCGACTGATACTTCTTCAAAAGTGGCCCTGTATTCTGTAGTTTAGCCAATTTCTTTGAAAACTATCGACGGCTTTTACCATGTAAAATATGTACCGCCTGTAAAACCTCTTTCATTAAATGTTTTGCGTAGTTAAAGAGCGCTTGATTCTTACGCGAGTCAACAGTGTTGTTCGTTGCCCACTTGTTAATACGCTCGATCACAAAGCAACGAACTCAAATAAAGTCCGTTTATCGATCGATGGCCACTCATCTTCAAGGTATTCAATGAGCTTTGAAAGAGCTCCCGATCCAGCGCACTTCTGTTTTCCCTTGTTCATCGTAAATGCGCGCGTTAACAGTCGGCAAGCTGTCGTTCTGTGAGTTTTAAAGTTGGCGGCTACTGATCAGTGATTCGCATTTAACGACTGAGTGATACTTTTGAAAAGATATGGTAATTTTTTGACAGCCATTGTTATGCAGTCGTGTGCTTCAAACAATGGCTCACTAAGCAAAGACGCGCCATATTTGAACGCACTTCCAACTCGCAATTTTAAATGTCAGTTTGATAGTCGTTATCTTACTTCGATTTACAAAGTAAAGACGGGGTCAGTTAAGAAAAACGTCAAACTTTTATTTCCCGTTGCTAACTTTTTTAAAGCCCGTCTCGCTTACTTAAAAATCGCTTTTTCACTTCGTATCGGGAACATGTTCCCCTCCGAAAAAGCCGATTTTTTCCAATTTTCGAACGCAGAAAGATAGTCCAAAAACATCGCAAAACTTCCTATTTTTTGCGCTGCAATTGTAGATATAGCATTCCTCAGGAAAAGCCCGTTGCTTAAAACATTAAATGGGACTTAAGAAAGTCAGGAAATCGAGTTTTATCAATGCTCTGCAGGCAAATTAGGGTCTTTTCTCTCTTATCTTGGCCATTCAAACTACATTCGTATTCAAATTTTGCCGCTTCGGTGCTCATGAATAAGTAATGATGTCCGGCTATTCTACGCGATGACTTTTTTTCGCTAAAACAATAAAGCTTATTTTGTGGAGTAATTAGCCGCAAAAATTTTTCGATTTGGTTAAATCTTTGATTTTCTATGGCTCGTCAAAGTACGTGAAATTGCCGCCATTTTGGTCCACGACCGAGTTTAACGGAGAATGGGTCGAGGGCCGGATGTGACGTCAAATCGAGAACACGATGATTCTGAGATTCGCATATTTACTTGTTTCTGTGGGAAAGGCTGGAAAAGTTGTTCGAAAAAAATGCTAGCCAGGTGCGCTGTAGTGTGATGTAGCAACACAACAAACTTACAGGAGGTACTCCGCTTTATGCCATACCGTTTTATGGAGAGATGTCCTGAAGAGAAGAAACGTACAAAGTGATGGCTCGATTCGTGCAAAGTGATAGCCGTCTAAGAGTTCGTGATCTGTTCCATAAAGTATTTCAAACCAAATGTCGCTCGATGCCTGGATTTTCAGAGAGAGGAAGGGATTTTGCTGACTCAGTGACTTAAGCGAGACGAATTTGGAATAACCGTCCATCGATTCATGCAGCCGTTGTTGCATCTGATCTGAGAAACAACAGCAGTCAGTCGGCACAGCCGACAGATAGTTTTGTATTTGCCCACTACTAATCTTAAAACTCCATTTCTGAAGCCATACAGGTTTAATTCCTGGATATTCAGTAACACACTTTAAGGTAACATCAGCATCACTATCTTCAAGAACAAGATCACTCTTCTTTGAGTCTTGACAACCTTCTAACTCACTTTAATATAATAATAACAACAATAACATTCGCTGATGTTTTGAAGGGAAGCGACGCTACAATTTCCACACTCGCAGGAAAAGAACACAAACATTGTGTCATGGGATAATCATTTTGGTCTACGTTGAACGAGTGAAGTTAAAATAATTTGAGAAAGTTAACGCACTTGACTTTTATTTATACGAAAGTATGTTAATGCGAGATCGAAGAATGTGCGAATTTAGTAAATATACGCACCACACGCTACAGTCTCTTTGACTTCTGCATATCATTGCCTTCGGGTCTGTCCATCAGAGCTCGTTCGAGTTCTTTGTCAGCATCCACCTCATTTGTCTATCCATTCTTCGTTGGCCAGAGAGTTGTCAGCATATAAATCAGCTCGGCCGTCATCATTTAACTATTCACTTTGCTTTGTTTACAAGTGCGAGTCGTCATTCTCTTCAGCGATATAATAAATTTCGGAGTCTTCTGAGTCTAAGCTCATTTCAGAATCCGACGAAGTAGAAGATATTGTTGATAAAAACAGAAATCTGTCGACTGTGGAGCCCCCAGCGAAAAACTTGTGCGGCAAAAAGGCTTCCACGCTCACACAGAGTAAAAGGCCCGACTGGGACAGCCGAAGCTTTCGTTCTCGAAGTGACGTCACGGCTTTAGTCTCCCCAGACTTCTTATGCTCGGTCGTGAACCATACGAAACTCGGTTTCAAGGGGGCACAGAAATTCGAGGATTTAACCAAATCGAAAAATTTTTGCGGCTAATTACTCCACAAAATAAGCTTTATTGTTTTAGCGAAAAAAAATTTTTGGGGTTAGGTGCACTTAAGTTCTCGACCCAGCTAACAAATTACAAATTAATTAACAAATTAATTTGTAACTCGTGAGAGCTCATTGACAGAGCCCGTTGCAAATGTGTTACCAAAGAATTAAGTAAAACGTCCGCGCGAACGGAATAATCTTTGAGGTAAGTAATTTACTACTACAAGCATTTATTCATTGAAATTTATACCTACATATTAATTCGATATGCGAAGATCTCAGAACGATCTATATGAAGCGAATGTACGAAAAACGGAGGGAAACAAAACTTGGTTTTCTGATATTTAGGAATAGTATTAGGTTTTTGGTGTATTTGTATATCTACCGGCCTGCGAATTTAGCCACTGATAATCGGCTTGTGTGAGCCAATCAAGAAACACTTTAGTGAATAACGATGCGTTAAACTACTTACTTGACTTGCAACCTCCAATGTTGAGAATCTTGATATCAGTTACTCCCAAAATACAAGCTGTTCTGTTTAATTCACAAGCGCTGTTGTAGGGAATACCATCAGTCCCGCAAACTTTATCCTCCGGCTGCGGCGTAGGACATTTTGATAGGCAGGAACATCTGGGAGAGTTATATTTGTCCAAAACACAAACTTCCCCTGGAAACTTGCATACGTTTGGAGAGCAAAGCACTGTGCAACAGAAAAAAGTAATGGATAATAAGAATACTATAAACAATTATATTTGTACTTTTGAAATCTCAGTCCACGTGCTTCGGATAAAACTTGCCCTGGTTGTTGTCTACAGGATATTACAGGGCCATGTTAAAAAAACGAAACCTTGAAATTTGGTAATTTGATGAGACAATAAACGATAAGCATGTTCTCATATCAAGAAAGCAGAGAAACCCGGGAACAACTAGAAAATGGACTAGCAAAGTAACAGCAACAACAACAACAACAACAACAACAATTTTATTTACCCCATAAACTTACTTACATGCAAATAAATTATTCAAATAGATAGAGATAGATATTGGGGATCTGGCTGTCTGAAATAACTAGGAAGTTAAAAGGGGCAGGCAGCCAGAATCACAATTTGTTTAGGATATTTTTTTTAAAAAATGGTCCTGTAACCAGGTGTTAGAAACATATTAAGAAATAAAAGCGTTACTCTGGTTAAAATTGTATAAAAAATATGTACAATGTTTTTAAAGTCCCAACGTTTCGGTTGAACCTTCAATCTTCTTCAGGGGAAAGTGAAAAAATAATTCGCAAAAGACACGTTTCTTATAGTGTGCCAAATACGGATCTATTGTTAAGTTCTGTCCCTCAAGGCAAGATTTAGAAATTCGTGCGGCAAATGCATGCCATCATCACGATTCAGCGGATTCCTGCAAGTGTTAATTTCCCAAGCTTCAAGAATGCGTCGGTTGCGCCAATTAGCACTCGTGCGTAGGATCTTAGACGCCTCCCAAGAGACCGTGTGACCAGAACGTAAACAAAATTCCGCTAAAGCTGACTTTTGCGAATGTTTATGTTCCACCGCTTTCTGGTGTTCTTTAAGGCGAGTAGAAAATTTGCGTTTGGTTTCCCCGATATAACTCTTGTCACAATCTTTGCATGGGATCGAGTAGATGGCGCCGATAATTTAGGCAACTGAGATTACAGAAAAAAAACGGCAATATCTTCCAATCAGACAAAAATACAATAGTAATCGAAGCCAGAGGATGATCTACACAACTTACCTCTTCGACATTCGTCCCTGGTCATAAGAAGTACCGGATTAGGGTTGCACGTGCTATAGTGGAAACAGCATCTAAAATAACAGAACAAACACAGGTAGCTACGAAACGAAATTTGTGTTTGACACATGGTCACAATTATACTGGGCATTTTTCGTACACAAGTTGATATAAGATAATGCACAACAAACTCGTCTATGGTCAAACTGGCCTTAGAAGGTAAAACAACAACTTGAGTGAATATCAATCTTGTGAAACATAGGGCGTGTTAATGTTATGCTTATGCAGCTACAAGTAAATAAAACCTTAATGGCTTTCCTACGGAGTGGGAGAGGAGAGCTTCTTATCAGAGGGTGTTGTGTACTACCCCCTCCCCTCAATTACTGTTTCACGATGGTGACTTAATTCATCATATCTTAACAGATGAGGTGCAACTAGATCACCTACAGACCCGTTGCTCAAAAATAACTCGTCTGAGAAATACGACAACAATAACGAAAACTACCTTTTGCAGTTGCTTTTAAAGCAAAATCTGGTCCTTCCTGGAAGGCAGTTTTCTTTATTTAAGTTGGCTTCGTTTTTTGGGCATGCATCTGAAACAAATACAACAAGTACTCAGATGAATTAAACACTTAAAACAACGTCAAGTAAGACAAGCTAAGAGATACGATCAATATAACAAAAAAATATTAAATTTCATATTCGCCGCACTTCACGCATCTTCATTATTGAATTAAATGAAGTGCAAGCACTCGACAATACAACAAACGTGATAATACAACAAACGTGATGTTATCACGGTTCAATGAGTTGTTTCACACTTGCTCACCGATTGAACACTCTTGGAGTTAACACTCCGTAGAATAAACTTAAAGGAGCCAGAAACAAACTGTAACACTGATAGCACCGAGCTTAATACCTTATTCGAGTGCCAATGGCTCAAATGGAATTGAACGATTTAAAAAACTGCCTTTTTTTTCAATTTTACACCTGAATGTTAGTTAGAGCAACAGAGGATGGAGGGTGAGGGAGTGCTCCCCTACTCCCCCCCTCCCGCCCTTACACCTGTAGTCATAGTCTTAGGGAAATCCCTTGCAAGTTTGTTTTTAGACCAGTCTCAGTCTTGGAAATCCCGTCGAGAACTGCCTACATATAGCCAAATAACGAATTCATTTTAAGCTAACGTAGAAAGCCTTGAGAGTGTTCGCACGTATTTTCATCCTCCACGAAAACACATAAGCATGCAACCCGCGCCAATCTTATCAGCGTCATTATCAGCGGAATAGTTGAACACCGTGAATACAGGGATTAATCTGGAAATAAGGCCTAAATTGAGGATAAGCTGTTTTGCTCTTTATCCTCTTGATAAGCAAATATTCTGCTAAAACTTCGTCTTTTTCGTCATAGTCCTCGCACAATAGGGCGATATTTTACCATTTAGCCTAAAAACTTACCTTCATAGGGTCCTATTGCCAAAGTGGGTTCGTAACAGGAGCGTGTCTCACATGTGCTCCTGCAGCATTTCTGAGTACCGGGACAGTCACCATCCCAACTGCATTGTTCAAGCGAAGAACAGTTCCTGATTACGCTCCAAGCAGGGCACCGGCCTTCCTTAATAGTTTGTCTTCTGTAGCGACGAATAGTCGTCAGCCTGTTACCTGCGGTAAAGTTAAAATCTTTAACGGTCTTTCCATTATTAGCAGATTGACTATGTACTTAACTTCAATCCTTCTCCTTAAATCGTTCACTCCCTTGAGTTCGAACATACACGCCCATTATGCCAGCGCGTACCTTTCCGTAGCATGGTGCCACTAAGGGAAGTTTTATTCCTCTACTGTGTGATGCTACTCAATCGCAGGTTTACCCACAGTAACTAGGGTATCTAAAAGATAGTAATCTTGCGGCACATTCTGTTGATAACAAATTTTATGTAGTCATTAATCTATCGGTGCGTTTCAAGTCTTACATTATAACCTTTATTTCTTAAAGTAGTGTCAAATTGTGGTGTGTAACTTAAAACCTGTCCTTGTATGCATCAATGTCATGCATCATGACGCAACGATGGCGAGGTGTGACAAGGGATCGAGACAGTAAAGCTCATACACATACGATACACATCTACCTTCCCTTTACCAGAAAATCGAAAAGATGAAGATCGAAAGATGCGGAAATTGTGGGAGCAGAAATCTCATTTATAAATTCTGTACTGGTACGCTTTAATTGTCTCTAGAGTGTCGACAGTGTCGATCGAAGACGCCTCCATCACCGGAAGTGTGAAAATGCTAAAACTCAATGTAAAATTCAAGTTTGGATGAAAAGAAATAGATCGTGTGTCCTACAGTTTCCGGTTGTTTTAATTATTCTACAAGTTCTAGTGACGACGATTTCTCTTCATCGGATTTAAGAATTCGATCACGGAGGCTAGACTGCTAAGAAATGACATACTTAGTACAAAATAAAATGTCACAATTAACCGTCAAGATTTACAAACTTTCACGAACTGCATTTTAAAAAAGAAAAGCAAGAGTTGTGAAAGTGAAGATCTCCTTCACATCGGTTTACAGGTCAACCAGAGCAAAATTTCTCACTGGAATCCACGCCAAAAGACGGTATGACATTTCGTGCTGTCCGTTACGCAGTGCACTTTGGTAAAAAGTGGCGCAGTGCACTCTTGTTAAATGCAATGCACTCTGGTAAAAAGTGCAATGCATTATGGTAAAACGTGCAATGCATTCTGGAAAAAGTGATGAATACGAGAATTCGTACTCATTTTTATATATATTTTTTAAAATCCTGATTATGTTGCTGCTCGCTCGCTGCGCTCGCTCCGCAGCAATTATTTAGACACCTACCTGGGGCAAGGCACTGTAAGAGTACCTTTAAAGGTATTAAAATGCACGAGAGCACAGCTCACTGAGTCTGGAAAAGATTCGACACTATCCGCTTAAATCGACGCCGTAATGGACAATACAATCTCCCAAAAGAAGGTAACCCTCCTTACAAAGACATAACCGGTGTTCCACTGTTTAGACGAATCCGGGAATCTGGGTTCGAGTACTGAGCAAGTCGCTGGGGCAAACTTACAAAATAACCTTAAAGAGGAATAAAAGTACGTGTAATTACTATAGGGTACAGAGAGGGGGCTTTTGCCTTCCGTGGGGTCAAAATTTTTAATTCTTTACCTAAGTTTATCAGAGACACGGAAAGCCTAAGTGGTTTTAAAAGGAGAATTTTTAAGAATATTTTTAATTTAAAACATGTCGGATTTTAACATTGAAATACAGTATAAGCTGGGTTTTTTTTAAACTATATTTTTATTTGTAAATAGTTATGTATACATGTAAATGTATGTATGTAAACCAGGACGAGTACACACACGCGCGATCGACGCTATTCACAATTCAAAAACGTTTCGAGTTCATGTCTGATCAAACCCGTCTATCCATGCCATAACACGCAAACTATGATCGACAAAATGAAAGAGAACCCGGCTTAGATTAAATACAGTGTATACTACTCAAGCTTTATTGAAAGTTTCTAAAAACAATAAATTTCAATTACCTCCCAGTGAGGTTTTTTTTTTTTTTTTTTTTTTTTTTTGAGGTCGTAAAAAAGTACTTCAATTGGTATAATTTCTCGAGGTGCAGTCTAATTCTATAAATATATGAGTCTATACAACTATTGCCGCTACAATCCCTACGCCAGTGTTGAAATTTGTGCATTGACAACTTTGCTTTAGCTACATACCGTAACGTGGAAAACGCTGAAAGATACGACTCTCCGAAAGAAGCGACCGAATAGAAACAAATCGATCCGAACATGTTTCAGGTGGCCCTCATTACAAAAGTGTATTATTATTCTGCTGTATGATGCAAAATATCATTTCAAAACGATTTATCGCTTTTCTTCTCCTCTAAATTGAGATTTCTATGGATACGTTCAAGCTTTCCGATAGTACGTCTAGCGACTAACCAAAATTTGCAACCACAGAGAGAGGTTGCTAAATCTGTAAGCAAGGAAGGTCGCAACTTTCGGAGGTGATCTGCACCCGATCAGAATACCAGCTCGAGTGTTAACTATTGTCATATGAATAGAGATAAACAACCCAAGAACATTCCTGAGATAATCATCAATGAAACATGAAGGCTTGCGAAAAACTTGCTTTTCTCGAACTACTTTCCAAAATAGATTGGATCGCTCTATCTGACGGACAGCACGGGTTGTAAAACGAGTAAAACGGATTGTGGGTGAATGAAAACTCCGTCTTGATAGTAGTAGCATGTACTAAGCAAATAAAAGGACCGCACTGAATAATTTAATTGATCATCAAACAGGAGGTCATTACGGTTCAGTGTAAGTTACATGATGATGCAAGGGCGTAGCCAGGGGGGGGGGGGGGGGGGGTCCTGGGGTGCCCGTGAGCCTTTGTAAGCCTTTTTGTAAGCTTCACATTACGCGCCAATGAGCTCATCCAATACCTTAACGATCGTGGATACAACCTCTCTTTTCTCAAAAGAGAAATCCAACGAGTTCACGCAATCACACGCAATGAAACACTCAAACCCAGTCAGACTACCACAAACCAACCCAGACGCGTTCCGCTTGTTATCACATACAATCCTGCCCTTCGTTCCATATCTAATATCATACAAAGACACTTTAAAATCCTTTCGTCCTCCCCACGATGCAGCAACGTCTTTCAAACCACACCTCTTGTTGCTTTCCGACGAACCGACAACCTTAGTGGCATTCTAGTTAGATCCAAATTACGTACTGATAAACAAACTAACGTCACCAAGGGATCCTTTCGATGCGGCAAAAATTGCATTACCTGCCGCTATATCACCAACGGCCGCACAAATTATACCTTTTCTGCCACTGGGGAAATGAGAACCATTCATGATCATATTGACTGCAACTCTAAAAATCTCATTTATATGATACATTGTCTACGTTGCCACAAACAGTACATAGGTGAAACGAAAAGACGACTTAAAGACCGCTTTAATGAACACTGACGACCAGTAGACAGACCCACCCCTTCCTCCAGACCCACTGCAGTTTCAGACCATTTTCTTTTCGACAATCATTCACCTAACGACATAGAACTGATACCACTAGAACTTATACATTCATGTCGTGACGCGTTACGCAAAGCCAGGGAAGCGTACCTTATCGAAAGGGGTCAAACTCTTGAACCCAAAGGTATAAACAAACGAGAAGAAATTTAATCTTATGTTTAACCCACTTGTACCTTATGTAATATATTCCATTTTGTTATCTTGTCATTCATTAGTTTGTTCAACGGTTTTATTTCTATTTTTGTTATCTTGTCATTTGTTAGTCACTTTAACGGTCAGCTTTTTATATAGGCTTTTACCGTTGTTGTTTAAATTGTAACGTCTTTTCTAAGTTGTAAACAGTCCCTGAAGAAGTCAGGCCGTGCCTGACGAAATATTGGAAATTACAAAACAGTTAACCCCAACCGTACGGTCAGCCTTTCTGTGTTCAGTTTCGTCAAACCTACAATATGCAGGTGACAATCTGATGAGTACCCTCTGTTTGAGTCAGTGTGACCCCCCCTTTTAAAAATCCTGGCTACGCCCATGTGATGAATCTCATTGAACACATCTCTCACTAAAACATTTCAACTCCATTGACATCTATTTTTGAGCAGGAATTTGCCACACGTGGGGTCAGGATTTTCTGTACTCCAGTTTCGTCACTCCGCGAGTTACACCCTTGATAAACCTTAATTAAAACCTTCAGTATTCACGCTTTAAGAAGCTTTAAAGTCTTAAAACGTTAATAAATTACTTGACAACCCGCATTCTTCCAACTAAGAGTGCAACTTCTTGTTGAATACCAGCCAGATGAAGCATTTAACCAACCGCTGAGTCGGTGATTAGTAAGCCACTCCAAAAATTCAACAGATAAAATATCGAAGACACCAAGGAACAAAGAAAGAATGCAAAGCCGAGCGTGTTTCTTAAGAGATTAAAGATTGGAATTTTCATCCCAGATCGAAAGGATTTTTTTTACACACCCCTAAACAACCCAAAAAATCTCAGATTTTAAAAAAGTGTCTTTTAAAACAGTTCACTCTTTAGTTTTGAACATGAAGGATGAGATCAGCTGTCCTAGAAAACATCATGCCGTCCACAACGGGCACGGTTCATAATTTACGGAGTTATATACATGATCATGTACTAAGTATTATTTTTTTTATTCATGTGAATCAAACAAATGCACAATCTCCGTCCCCGAAACCTCACCATAGTAATCGTGGTTAAAAATTGCAGCCTCGTACTTTTGCAACAACTTCCAGATTTTAGTTTGTTCTTGACTATTGAATTCACTTGGAGTGAGTTTCATTAGAGCAAAAACAAATTGTTTTTTTTTTTTTTTGCCTTGAGCAGAAGGTATATGGTATAGCTGCGGAAGTGACAATTATGTGAGTATTTTCATAACTACGCTTTTTCCCAAAAAAGCAAACACAAAAAATATGTACAGCTTAATTTTCAATTCGGAAAGCCAAGGAATGGTTGTTCCGCCCGGCTTTCGATCTGAAAAGTTCTCAGTTACAATTCGTGCGATTGCATACGCCAGGAAGGAAGATGGCGCCTCTAAGGTTACTTATTTTATATCCGTCCAGTGTACGTTGATCATAATTCGTCTCATTCGTCATCGTTTCAGTCTTTTGCTAAATTTTTCTCCACAGCTACATCAGAGGATACATCTAAGATTTTTGTTAAAAGGGGGTTCACCAAAAAGGAATGGCGTAGCTGACTGGTGTAAGCGAATGCGAAGAAGAAGGCTTCATCTCAGGGTAAGAGGAAAAGGGAGTGCCCAACCCCTGCACCCTCCCACTCCCCCCCCCCCCCCCCCCCCACAACCCTGAGATGAAACCTTCTTGTTGACCTCACCAGTCAGTTACGACATTCGTTATCGGTGAGCCCCCTCCAAAAAAAAAACGTGGATTGGCCCCTGTACATCCAATAAAACTGAGTACTTCGAGGAATCTATTCAATCCGAATCAAACGTCAAAAGAGTAGGTATTTTTCAATTGCCGACCCTAACTTTGCTTGAAAAGTCAAGTGACATTACTTGAATACGTAGAGGGTCAGAAACGATTAGTGGCTTCTTTGGTTTCGAAACACACCAAGCTCCTTTTCAGTTCTTCGGTTCCTCTGCCGTAACGCATTATAAGTCGTCCCTAGCTAGGATCCGCGAGGTTGCAGGTGTGTTGACAGGAAGTAACTGCCAAGCCATGCACAACAAATATCCGAAATAAATTGTAGTACATATATACCATTTATTTGTGGAACGTTCCATTCTCGACCCTCTTAGCCCCAATGTCCAATACAGATTGATGTGCGTTTATTTTGGCCCCTATAAAGTCTGAGAATTTGATATAGAAATGATGCTCTGTCAGTGGAGGGTTTTTTTTTTTTTTTTGTATTTTGATTACCTGCCTCCTTATCATGCAGTATAAGGGCAAAGGAAATGCCGTTTGCAGACTTGGTTGGAATCTTTTGTTTTTAATTCTTTTTCATATTAATTCAACGAAAAAAAAAATGATTGGTGAAATGCATCAATCTTTGATCACCTTTCAATCTATTGCAGGCTCAAGGCTCGGTTCTAATTTTGTGGAGATCCAAGCCAGAAATATCCGTCAGACGAGCACATTTCATTTAGAGATTATCAAATTTCTACGAAAGTTCACTTCACTTCTAATAAAGGTGACTAAACAGCACACCTTTTTCACAAGAGGAAATAAACAAACAGTGGCATTGTCATCCCCAAAGAAATCCCGTTTTCATTATTAATAATCAGGACTCTTGCAAGAATCCAAGAAGGGAATACGGAATTGACACCAACTTACAGGTCGAAGGTTCCACGAGTCTTCTAAGAATATTCTAATGAACACAATCACCGACAATCAATCACAGTCGTTTCATATTAAAACTGCGATTGCAGCGAGAGGGATACTGTACACCGCGGACGCTATTGAACAGAACACACAATCCAAACCTTAAGCGCTTACGAGTAATGACTTAACGAGAGACTGGATGATTTTGATTCCAGGTTTATCGGTTAACTGTCAAAGACACGGGCCCCAAAGATTTCTTCTCTAGGTCGCTTTAGAAAAACCTAGAATGTACCATGATTCTTTCGTGACAGTCGTTGGTGGTCAGTTTTAAAGTTCTTGACTATTTTCTTTTTCTTCTTTTTTCTTGATTACTTCAAAGAAGAGGACTTTTCACAACTAAGCAAAGTACACCCGTGGAAATTTTTTCGACAGAGAGACGTCTAGTTAGCAAAATTTTGCCTGGTGAACTGTCGCTCGCAACCAGACGAAATATTGAAAACATCTTTCAGATAGACAAACCTAGACTGGGATTAATTAGACTGTAAGAAGTAAGAAACAAATTCGGGTTTTTATACGTGATATGAGGAAAAACTCAGCATGAATTCGGTAGTCGGCAAATACAGACCTCTATAACACACCGTTCGAATTGAAAAGCTGGTGCAGTAATTTTTACCAGCTTTCTACGAAAGGTTCAAGAATATAAGTACTGTTTTATGGTATATAAGAGCCGGTATAAGTATCTCAATGAAAAATAAAACATAATAAGCTAGCTAAGTAGATTACACAGTTCAGCAGCTAAATAACAATCCGCCGGGCGGTCAGTAAACAGTGTTATGTCTTATTCCCAAGTCTGATACTTGTCTTATTTCTCATCCTCTTATTTATCTTCGGTTTTTCCATGCTCCAAAATCTCGAACTTTCTACGAGCATGTTGCACGTTTTTGTCATTGCTATCAAATCATGAATGGCCGATTATTCTGTGTGTGTAAAAGTTGACACGTCCCAAGAACTGTTTCTCTTCTGCCGTTCGGAAAATTATTTAAACAAGTGCTAATCCTCACCAAACGAAGATTACATTAATTCTATGGTACTTACCTATAGATATGTCATAGTAGAACGCTAAGAACGACAAAAGAGCGAAACTTTTAAGAGTAAATAACTGGTACATCATAGTCGTTCGTTTAGACTCCACCGTGTTTGTGCCCTTGGCGAGACCTTGACCGCAAGATGTATTAGCTTACAGTATCCGGCCGTCAATGAGATTGTTGGCGTTACCAGTTCCTGTCACGACATCAGTCAGAATCTCGGAAATCATGGGAAATGGCGGAAAGTGATTGCTGCCGCAACGAGTGAGCCTGAAGCGAACGAGCGAGGCAGCTCTCTAATCAGCAGAAGATTACATTATAGGGGCTTGCAATCACTTTTTCTTACCAAACGCAAGGAATTGTGGTTATGCGCAAATGGGAGATTTAGGATGCGCAGTGGTATGCGCAAGGAATTGTGGTTATGCGCGAACGGAAATATTTTAGGATGCGCAGTGATATGGCGCAAGGAATTGTGGTTATCCGCCAATGGATGATTTAGGATGCGCAGTGAACCATGTGCTTGCTTGTTTCTTAAAGTAGTGTCAAATTGTGGTGTGTGAATTGTATGCATCAACTTCATGCATCACGACGAATCGATGGCGAGGTGTGACAACGGTTACCGGTCAAGATTACCGATTACCAATAATCTAATAACATTGAACCACAAGCCGAAGAGACTGAAATTCGTTCTACCTTGTTTAGTTGTGTAAAACACTCACACAGTTCGTATTACGTTGAACGATGTGCTGCACCGGCGGTAGCCCTAAGATATCAGCTTACTTTGTATAAATAGCTTAGTTGTGTCTCATTTTTTAAACCACTCCAAAATAAATAAATAATAAATCAGCTTCGGGGATGGAAGCGGAATAATTGGATCTCTCTTATTCATTATTCCATTTATTTTTTTTTTTCTGAGTTTTTCATTATTCCTTACTCAATTTTGCTCGATATTCATTATTCCGTTTCGAGTTTGTCGAGCAACTTTGGTTGCATCGACGTTGCAACTCCATCAACTTTGTATTCAAGCCAGTCCCACACAGTGCTCGCCAAAAATAAATGAAAGTACGTTTACCGTAGATAAAGTGGTGTAGCAGGCTGAGCTGTTTTTTCCTCAGTTATGAGAAAAAAAATATAGTTATTGAGCACACGTAGAATTGCGCTAATTTTGCGCGTAATATATGGTATCTACGACAACACTGGTTTGATAAACAATTGCTCCCTTAACTTAAGGCGACCGAACACAGTTTTCAAGTGCCTATGCCTAATTCACCATTACTTTTAAACTATTTATGCTTTAGTGTCCGTTTTTTGCGACAGTCAAGGTAAACCACAGAAGAGTCGCATTTTGGCTAAGGTGTGTACTGTTGCCATGGCAACGGGGCTGGCTAAAAAACTGGTTGCTAATTATTTAAAAACTCCAGTGGTCAGATTATTTTCATCATTTGCCCACCACGAATTGACATTAAATCCCTTCTGTCAACAAGTTGTTCTATAAATAATTTCGCCGTAAATCGTTTTCACTGCATGTTCTGTATTATTAAAAAATTCTTATGTCAAAATTCAGATTTTTTGTGATAGATCATTCACGTGGTTTCTGAAACATTTTTTGCCAAATTTCTTGAAATTCTAACGACTGGATCGTTAGAAATCGGCAAGTTTCTGCAAAGCAATTAGTCTCAATTGTTCGAGCAACTGCGCATGCGCTGAATCTAACTGAGTTCCGGTGAGGTTCCGGTAACAGGAATAGCTGAGGATTGCTGAGTTCTTTGCATCATTACCTTTTCTAATATATCTTTGTAATAAAAGACTAAAGCCATCTAACACTGCGTTCAGTTATAAAGAAAAATAATACAGATAGTGCGGGTGTTGAGTAAATAAAATGATCGCTTTATTGACGCCATGTTTGTTCTTTTGCAATCCTTGTGCACGTGCTGAATTGCATCAGAAAAAGCGCGCGCAAAAACTGTGTTCAGTCTAGTCAATATAATCGTTCGGAAAGCTTCGCCTCTGAGGTCGTCGGCAAGGTTCGGAAGTATTAGAATCTCTTAAGGACGTTCGCGCTAATTGTTTCTGCGCATCCTTACTGCGCACGCAAATCCACATGCCACGCCATGCCACGTCATACATCGAGCGCGCGCGCTAAGTACTAAATGAACAATGATAGGCAGATGGCCATTGCTATAGCTTTGATTGGATTTAACGATCTTGGACGTCCGGTGACCCCTACTTTTCTTTTCAGAAACAGATTTTATTTGCAATTATCTACACATTATCCAAAAATGAAAAAAAATCAATGTGGGAAGTTTAAAAATTTGAATATTTCTGCCCACGGGACATGGAATCCTGCCATCTTGCGGCTGCAAGGCGCGTGAAACTATGGTCGCTAAATGCGAACTTATTCTTTAAGGAACCTCACAAGTTGACTAAATTTGCTTAATAGGTCCATCCAAACCATATTTGGCAGAGAACTTTTCCCTTCAAAGCTCTAATTACAATATTTTGGGACTTGCAGCCACTTTGATCTTCTTCGCTAACGAAGCACGATTTACTCAGATTTAGGTGTTCTTCCGGGCATGTTATTTCCAAAACGAAGTCGGTGACCCCCCATTTTTTTTACATTTCTGACATCGCTAACTCATGATCTTTCAATGGTAAAATTTTCAGAAAAAAATCAATGTTAGAAAAATTTCGCGCGAACGTCCTTAAAGGGCCTTAGTCAGCCACACCTTTGTTTTTGTTTACATGCGAGGATTTGGCTATTATATTTATTCGGACCTGTCGAAACGAAGAAAAATCACTGTAGAATTACTCAAGATAATTAACACACCTTCTGGAACACAACTTACAGTGGAAACAATAAGGCTTCGCTTCACCATGCAATATCAATAATTTCGATGTCATCGAACAGGGGCACCCAACGAGAATATAATTCAAAAACCACTAAAACATAGCATTGTTTGAAAGTATTTTGGTATTTTAAACGTAGATATAGGCAATTTTTATCCCCTAAAAATTTTTCATCTGTTCGGATTTCCTAGCTGAAAGTTTAGTGATCCGAAAATTACAGGGATCAAAACTTACCTTTTCGAAAATTTCAGCCAGAAAAAAGGCTCCCGAAAAATTATAGGTGACCTTTTTAGGGTAACAAATCCGTTAAAAATAGGCAATTATACCATATTTAAGATGTTCGAAAATCTTAGGAGAAGCAGGCAAGCAAGAAATTTTACAAAAAATGTTCCGAAAATTCTAGATCTCAAATCGTCTTCCGAACAGATATATTTCCGAAAATTGTCGTTGGGTGCCCCTGATCGAAAATGGCAGAGGCTGACTCACGGGGTCCTTTAAGAAAAGTTCAGGAAACATTTTGATACGTTCGTAAAACCTTCGGGCAATTATATTCGGAAAGTCATGAGAAATCTTCGGAGAATGGTCGAAGTCTTCGAAAACGTGTAAAAATGGCGACCATGGACAATCGTAACAGAACACATTGCGTAGCCCCTATCAAAGGTCAAAGATCTATGAACCTGACAATGACAACATTTAAAACAATATAGAATGCCAAGGAACCAATCATGGGCAAGGCCGTGCTGCAAAGTGCTATCTGATTGAAGACTCATCACTGTCATCAGTGAACACAGCCAGCAAAAAGAGCCGGGAGAGTGACTTTGAGCGTACTCTGTACGTGATTTGCTGTTAAGATTATTCATTATTCTTTTACGGAAACAAAATAATTCTTTATTCTGAATGTCAAAACCCTAAATATTCCTTATATCAGCTACGAAGGCAATGCAAAGACTACTGCACAATCACAACAAGAAAGTCAAAAAAAAACAAGAGCGCGACTTGTGTTGTTTTGAAAACCATGCTACAAAACCTGAAAGAACATACGCGCATTTAATGTCGCTCGCCCAAGATCAAATCACGTCACCTACAAAATGTTATTTGCATACAGACAAGCAAACGAACTTCGTCTGAACAGCTTTTCCATCTCGACTACTTTACTCTCGTTCGAACAGCTAATTCACCTCGACTACTTTACTTGGCGGCGAGTTGGTTGGTGGCGAGATGGTTTCTTGGTGGTGTGTTGGTTGGTGGCGAGATGGTTTCTTGGTGGCGAGTTGGTTGGTGGCGAAACTCCCTGGTGGCGAGATGACCGGATACCGTAAGTACCGTTGTACCGTTGTACCGTGACAAGGGATCAAGACAATAATTATAAAGCACATACACTTACGATTCACATCTACATCCTCTTTACAAGAATATCAAAAGGATGGAAATCGAAAGATGTGGAAATTGAAAGATGTGAAAATTGTAGCAGCAGAAATCTCATTTATAAATTCTGTACTGGTACGCTTTTCTAGAGTGTCGACAGTGTCGATCGAAGACGCCTCCATCACCGGAAGTGTGAAAATGCTAAAACTCAAGTTAAAATTCATGTTTGGATGAAAAGGAACAGATCGTGTGTCCTACAATTTCCGTTTGTTTTAATTATTCTGCAAGTTTTAGTAACGATGATTTCTCTTCATCTGATTTAAGAATTCGACCACGGAGGCGAGACTGCTAAGAAATGACACAGTTGTGAAAGTCAATAACATCTCCTGCACATCGTTTTACAAGTAAATCAGAGCAAAAATTCTCATCGGAATCCACTCGACATCCTCGTGCTGTTCGTGGCACAATGCACTCTGGTTAAATGCAATGCATTCTGGTAAAAAGTCATGAATTCGAGAATTCGTAATCCGTTTTACATATTCTTTTAATTTTAAATCCTGATTATGTTGCTGCTCGCTGGCTACGCTCACTCCGCAACAATTAACTTGACTTATGTAAAAATTTCCCTTTCCTTTATTTCAGGGTCAAATTTCTGTTTCCAAAACGTGCGCATTAAGTTCAAATTCTTGTGCAGAAAAGGGCACTTGTACGCAATATCTATTCACTCCCACAAAGCACCCAACCCAATAACAATTTCAATTGATTTCCTATCGTAACGATTCAAATATCTTGTGCAAATGAATTCTTCACAGTTCAGTTCATAGGGTAACTGTTAGCACACTTAAAGTTGTTCTCCCCTTCGGCAGCATTATTACCATTTAGGTATACTAGTTAATTATTGATAATTGAGAAAACAAGAGAGTATCGAAGAGCGAAAGTGGTACCACAGCATTTTCGTGTTTCTCAGTTGGCACGAGCTCAGTAAAGCAGTCAGAACCGTACAGTTATCGGAGAAGTCATGGGTTTCGCCACTTGCAAACTTTTTTTTTTAATTTTTCAGGCTAATAATTTCGGTAGCCTTTAGATTTAGCCGTAAATCCGAGCGTTCTACACGAACCGTTTCCATGGAAACAGTCATAAGCAGTGTATTTTTTTAGTTTTCAGAAGCCGGCAAATCCAAAACAAGCATGACTCGAGCGCCACATATGTATATATCTGTTATTGGCCGGATGGAAGGTGCAGTCGAGGGCAGCATTGTCAAACCCGAGGCCACAGTTATTAACTAAACGGACTGACTCTAAGCCGTCTAAGCGATTTTCTGGGAGAATGAAACAGGCTAACCATTAGAAACAAGAGATTACGAGGCAATAACCAGTTTAGCATCTAAATCTGTTTTGTTTGTTTGTTTGTTCATTCATTTTGTTTCTTTGTTTGCTTGTTTTTCTTTTTCTTTTCACTCATACGTTGATTTGGTTTCAGATTGTCAGATTGCAGCATTTGCATTGGAAAAAAGAATGCAAGCTATTTACTCGCACGATTTTGGTCCAGAAGCCAATTACAAAAACTGAGAAAACTTTCTAGGTGGTCTCGGGAGTTAGTTGACGCCCATTATAAAGTTCATATAGAATTAATAATGTTGTATATGGAGTTAGTCTCAGTTGACCAGCGTGATCGAATTAAGGTAAACTGGATTTTACAGACAGAAATTCCAGAAACTCGATGATATAACCTCGATCAAAGCTCGCTTGAAATATGCACGGCGGAACATTATGCAGTGGACAATTATTTTCCTTTGTGCGTAAGTAAGTGATATTAGTAGCAATGAAAACTCTTGTAGTAATGAAAACTCTTGAACAGCTTTATCCTTTGACCCAGTTTGGAATAACGATTTTAGTTGTATCTATAACAAAATTCTCGAGCGAGATTGGTTTTGGCGGTTTTCAAAATTCAGGGGTTTGTCTGCAGGCGTTTCCTTCTTTTCTTCCCCTCCCCTTCCCCCCTCTTTACCCGCTCCATTTATCGCCCTGTAATTCTTTGCTCCTAGCCTCCAACGCAGACGTTCTTAGACTTGTCACGCGTTCCTCCCCACGTTCGTGGGGAGGAACGCGTGACAAGCCTAAGAACGTCTGCGTAGGAGGCTACTTTGCTCCCGAACCGCACAGAAATGCTTGCTACGCAGGCTATTGCGCGCCTATCTCTATTTGTCACTTAATGTGCAGTAATAACGCGGGTGTTCAATTTTACCAAGTATTGGAATACCTACGCCATTCGCCGGTCAATTACGCGCTCTAATAAGCCTTTTTCAGGATCCAGTCACATGGTACGGAATAAATTACGCTGGGACGCAAATAACGCAGTGGGACTTTCCAGACAAAGGAAAGTCGGGCTGGACTGGTAAGAGTTCCTTTGTTTTGGAAGTCCCACTGCGTTATTTGCGTCCCAGCGTAATTTATTCCGTACCATGTGACCGGATCCTGCAAAGGGCCTATTGTATCACACGAAGTACAGCTTAGTTTAGCCATCATGGCTATGAGCCATTTTATCATGTCCTACAAATATGGTATGCGCACGCATGATTTTGGTGGCGTTTTTATTTTTATTTATGTTGGAGGCGTTTTTAATTAAACAGTTATTCCACTTGCATTTGTTGGATGTGAGATCATAGACTCTTGCTCTAATACAACTCGCGCTCGACGGAATAAATGTGAAATATACGCGGCCAAATAGGAAATCGGCCTCCTAAAAACGAGTGCTTTGTTAGGTAAATGACAGCTATTTGCGCTTTGTTGACCCTACAGGTAACTGGTCCACGGTCCATTGTCAGATAAATATTAGACTGCTTAGCCTGCGCAAGTTTTGCTCATCCTAGGCCAACAGAGGCAAAAGCGAGGCGAGCCGTGAAGAATTTTTTTCTCTTTCCTCCCCTCGCGCACGGTTGTTGTTTGAAGAGTAGTTCTGGCATGAAAGTGATCGTTCGCTTTATCTAGTAATCCGAACAAAAGTCGCGCGCGATTCGTCTGAAAGCGTCACGTGACTTAAAAATGGCGAATATTCAAGTGATATTCCGCAATTTTCAATACTGCGCGTGTTTTAATTAACAAATTGACGTCAGTTTTTTATGTGCCTGTCCTGTTATTAATCATGAATTTCGTCATAACATTGTCAAAGTACCTGTTGTCCACGAGACGATAGCAGAATGGATCCGCGGACCACTTTGACAATGTTATGACGAAATTCATTGTCAATAACAGGACAGACGCATTAAAAACTGACATCAATTTGTTTTTTACGATAACAAATTGTCAAATTGCCCGCTCTCGCTCGCTGACGCGTCGCATGAATTTCAAATTCATGTGTCTGTCCGCATATTTAACCAATGAGCGTGCGTGAATGTCTGCAGTTATCGTAAAATAATTATTTTAAGGCGAGGTCCACATGAAAGCCGTATTTTGGCTGGGTATTATGTTTTTAATGCAAATATCTCGTTTACGTTTCAAGCAATCAAGAATCTCTATGTTTATTTCACATATCTATGTTTTGGGTCGTTTTGTTAATTTTTGGGGGATTTTTAGGTATATTTGGAGATAAATAGTTTTTCTCAAAGGATTAGTAAAATTCATGGAAATAGGAAATTTTGAAGATTTGGGGTGCCATTGTGCGGTCGGGCAACTGTCTGGTGGTGTTCCATAACCCTTTTTTTCCCTATCAAACTTTCTTTAAACTTACCAAAACTTCATTTAATTCAGCTGTACCCCCGCTTTAAGGTGGCTTACTACAGTTTTTCCGAAACTTAGTAACGCGCGCTACGATAGCCTGCCACACGCCAGTATTTGTCGTGCATACAAAAATGACGCAAGTAACCTCAAGAAGTAACGAAAACGACTTCAGCACTTGAAAGGTGTTAAATCTCTTTGGTCATTTTCTCTTGCTTTGGTATATGTAGCGGTAGTTTCAAACCCCGTTTAAACAAGTATTCAAGCCTAGGGCTAAAAAAATTTGGCAAAAAAGTTTGATAAGTAATAGTAATTGGACCGAGTGGAGTACAATTGAGGGAGTAATTGCGCGAGTAATTTCAAAATCGGACGAGCGCGAAGCGCGAGGCCGATTTGAAATTACGAGCACGATTACTCCCTGAATTGTACGGCACGAGGTCCAATTACTAATCGTATCTATAACAAATTTCGGAATTAAAAATGTCTTCTAAGAACTTCTTTTGAGCGAAAGCGTGCATGCGTAGAGCTTTTCTTAAGTTTTGACAACTGTAAAAAACATTGCTAAGGAAGCCATTAAAGCGCACGTAATTGACTTGTAAATCACTTGGATATCCAATTACAAGTGTCCGATTACACCTGTAATTGGACACCCACGTGATCGCGCGCCGATTACGCGTCAAATAGGCCCGCGGAGAACCAATCACGATCGAGAATTTTGTTATAGATACGATTAACGGTAAAAGAGCTCTAATTTACTCTTGCTTTATTCAAAAAAAGAGTAGTGGCAGTCAGGAGCTAACATAGTGAGATAATAGTTTGACACTGACTATTTTTTGGATGTTTCGTTCAAGTCGTTTCGGCTGGTGCCACAAGGAGGGGCACGCAGCTTGAAGTGAATGTATACAGAAAGCCAACCCACACAGACCGCTATCTCGATTTCAATTCTCACCACCCTATGTGGCATAAGAGATCTGTAGTCAGTACCTTGCTACGCGGGCACAGAACATACCATCAACACAAAAGGGAAAATTGAATGCGACAAAATGAAGCGAGTCAAGCTGTTCTGCGAGACAATATTTATCCCTCTTCCTTCATCAGTAGCTGCGAAAGATCGCTGTCGAAACTCCCTACCGATCTACCGTCCAATGGCTTGGTGGTGTGCAGAGCATTTCGGAAAGGATCAGTCGAATATTGAGGCAGCAACAAATCAAAGTCTCCTTCAAACAATTGAGAACTTTGAACAGTTTGTTCCCGCGACCGAAAACCCAGGAAAGGGTTGACCGGCCACAGTCTGGCACAGTGTACAAAATCAGTTGCACCAACTGCAGTTTTGTATACTACGGTCAGACTGAACAATCACTTAAAACTCGGATTGCGAAACACAAAAGGGCTGTTTCCATGTTTGACCACAACTCTAAGATCTCCTGCCATGTCCATGACAACAACCACGAAATGAATTTTGGAGATGTCAGAGTTGTTGGACATGAAGCTAACTATCACGAGCGACTTTTCTTAGAAGCCTGGTTTTCAGTACAGGATCTGCAATCCAGAAATGACCACATCGCCATCCCAGAGGTCTACAAATCTCTGGCTTGCCCATAAGTCTCACGCTACGTCTTTCCTCAGCGCGCGCTTGACGCGTACTAACATTATATTTCAACTGATGAAGGCTTAAGCACCAGCCGAAACGTCTTGAACGAAACATCAAAAACATAGTGTCAAACCATTATTTCATTACTCTTGCTTTCTCGCACGCCATACATGGCGTCACATGACCGCGCGCTTAAATAAAGGGCATGCGCAATTCAATTCTCGTCCAAGGTTGTAAAAACCTGTCTTTGATCGAGGATTGCTCGAAAACCTACCGTACAACCTATGATGAAATTTTCAGAGTTGATTTGTTGGGGTGAATCACGTTAAGAGCAAAAATTTAAAAAAAATCTTTAAAACAGATGTTGAGCTATTTTTGATTTCACATTCTCTTAGTTTGCAAAAAAAAACTGTCTTACAGATTTTTATTTTACTTTGTGCGAATGTTCAATCAGGCCCAGTTTCTTATTCCTGAAATTTTGAGGTGGGGTCAAAGGGGTAGATTTTGAGAAAAAACGTGACTAAACCTACTAGTGCCCTACTAGTGTTGACGTTTAATTGTTCAGATTTCACAAAGAATGGTAAAAGAAGCAAACAGTAAATAGTAAGGGAAAACAGCTTGGAACCTTTTTCAAAAGAGTTAAAAATTATGCTTTTATACTCCATCAAAACTGTAGTAAGCCACCTTAAAAAGAAGAACAAACACAAAAGCCTCCATCTCAGGCGAAAATATGCTCTGTCCGCTCGATCCCCGAAAACTGTTCGCTTTTCGGCGCGTAACGTATCCGGACAAATATCCGAGCACATTTTTGCCCTAAATGGAGACCATAAATGATTTATTCATGGACAAGATATCGATAACTTGCTTTTATCTCTCTCTGCAATCTAACAATTTCGGGCAGTAAATAAAACGACAGTAGATTCGTGATTATTTCGGCTCATCCTCGGTGTAAAAACCTGTGACACTCACCAGTGACGTAAAAGAAAGAAAACAAAGAAGTCAACATAAAAGACCCAACCTTAACAATAGCTACAAAACAAAGAAAAACTTACAGTGTTTACACCGAGGTAAACCCATTGTTTCATTCAAATCATCGCTGATCGCGATTTAAAGATGATTTTCAGCCCGTACTGCGCAGTCTCAGTACCCTCATGTTTATAAACATTATAACGGCTCACTCAATGGAATGTGAATCGATGTTATTCGTTAAAAACCACATACCTTATCTTTGAGGCCTTTCAAATTATTTTTCCAACAGTTTCATTGAGTTTTACAGCTGCAAAGTTGTTTCATCAAGTGATATGATTAAGCTTTGACCGCTTCGCATCCATGATGGCGGTTGCTTTTAAACTTCGAATTTACTTCATGTAAGTAGTTGCGAAATGTTTACATTTCGTGACGTCTTACATGAAACAAAACAAAAAACGTAAACAAACTCTCGAGAGTGCGCAGTACGGACTGGAAATCAGCTTTAAATTACAATAGCCCTTTTCACGGTTAGCTTTTCTCATTTGCATTACAATAAAATCTAGCATGTATGTGAGGCAATTTCGGGCTATTTTGTAGTTTTAGCCCGAAATTGCCTCGCATCCACGTTGGATTACATTGTAATGCAAATGAGAAAAACTAACCGTGAAAAGGGCTATTGTAAAGAATTTCATAAAAACATCTAGCCTGCGTAGCATGGCGGTTTTTAAGCGCTAGGAGAGGCGCTAGGAGAGCGGAAGAGCCGCGATAAGGAGCGCCAAAGCCGTGAGGAGTTTGGGAGAGAGACAACTGCGTAGCATGGCGGTTTATAAGCGCTAGGAGAGGCGCTAGGAGAGCGGAAGAGCCGCTATGAGGAGCGCCAAAGCCGTGAGGAACCTGGGAGAGAGACAACTGAGAAACCGCCTGCACGGATGGCCGGCATTTTTTGTTAGTCCAGTACGCTGGCGTACGGGTCATTGCTATTGGCTCAGAAGGCTAACACGTCAATTAAAACCTCTCAAGGGACAGCTCAGCTACAAGGAACATGATCGAAGATAACTTATTACAATGCAGATCTTCTGCACGCAAACAGAAAATAATTGACAACGCGTTGTCGAAAGCGTTATCGCGCCTGAAAATTCTTCGCGAATATCGCGATATTGTCAACTGCCAAACACGAGCAAGAAACAGCCGTAAGCAATTACCCAAGGGCGAGATATGATGGCCGTTTCCCCAACGGGCTTACGAAAAACATAAGTTTTCCCGTGTTTCACTGTTTGTGCTCACCAGACAAGAATTGTGTTGTCTACGAGAACCAGTATCGTTGTTCAGTTTAAAAACTGTTAAAGAGCAATTTCTGAAAAACTATCGCTGAACTTCACAGCAATGGAATTGTAGTCTGACGTTTTACGTCCTTTTCTTGTTTGAGGACTCCGATCCGGCGACGAAACTTTCGTTGGTATTCAATAGACGTTTGCATTTGCTTGAATCATCAGGAACGTCGATTGCTTGCTTCTCTTTCTACAGGCTCGATGAGAAATTATGAAGTCTTATTTTACGTGCGCATACATGGCACACACGATCAGATAATGTGTCTGATCTTTCTATTTCTAGACCAACTTCCGATTATGCTTAGAGGCCTTGAAAAAGATTTTGCATGGGAATGTTTAAATTCTCCGAATGAGATCTTGAGCAGACAAAAACAAAGTCTATAATTATCGTTTACACTTCTCTCGATTCCTCCTTCGCCGCCATCGAGCAAACACCAAATCGGATAGTCTTGTTTTGATAGACTCCACACACAATAACTTTTTCCAGCCACGTTGGCTGGAAGTTTCTACGCTTTGATAAACCTGTCATCGGGTTGCCAAATATGTAATAGGGGCGGCAATAAAAATACGGGTAATCCAGGCAGGCGGTTCCTCGCGGCTTCGCCGCTTTGGGTTCGCGTTCAAATTGCTTAAACAGCTACGCAAAAAACATCCCTCGCACCAGCTCGCTGATTGAATAATTGATTGTTTTGTTCCGTGAATAGTAAGTGCGTGTCGGAATGATCAAGGAACATCATAAAAACTAAACTTGTTTGCCTGCTAGCGCCGCTCCCCTGTATATCAATCAATTTTGTCTGCCCCATTATATACGTGTGTTCTGTCTTGATCGACCAAATTATCTCCTTCGGTCTTTTTCTTCGTGATTTGTGCTGACAGAAAGTGCAGTGGCCGTCATAAAGTATGTGACTAAAAAAAGATGCTTGTATTGTTATGAGCATTTAACTTTAGCCGTCTACTAATTGGGTAGACGTTCGATACACTCTTATGCTGAACCGCCCTATTTGCCATTTTGCCCTTTGAAACACGTTGTCTTGACTCTTTGCTAAGCATCTTTTAAAGCAATTGAATTTTTTTCCTCATTGCCGTTGTACACGCCATAACAGCATCATTGGTTATTTTACTCTCTACCTCAAAAGTTCTCCAGTACAAACACGTGCGCTAAAATGTCAGTTATCCTGTTTTAAACTGTACAGTAACCTACTGATGCATGGGAATATTTATCCTGCTATACAAACAGAAGTTGCATAAGCCCAAAACCACGCCGGATAAGCCATGTTCGACACGTTCAGTCTGAAGTTCTAACCGTGATCGTCATTGACTACATTGCCTCAGCCGGGAACAAAGAAAATTCTAGTGATCTTCGCAGGGGATTTCACAATTTAACTCTTAACTATATGTCAGTTGATAACATATTTAGCTCCCAACTATATCGTAGCAACATCCTCCGGCCGAACAAAACAAACAACAATTCTCACTTGGGTGCTGTACGCGTCAAGACTGCCAGCGTTCGGAAAGTTCAGTCTGAAGTTCTTACCGTGATGGTCATTAACTACATTGTCTCAGCTGGGAACAAAGAAAATTCTATTGATCTTCGCCGGGGATTTCACAATTTAACTGTTAACTATATGTCAGTTGATGAGATATTTAGCTCCCAACTATATCGTAGCAACATCCTCCGGCCGAACAAAACAAACAACAATTTTCACTTGGGTGCTGTACGCGTCAAGACTGCCAGCGTTCTTTTATTGTACTATGAAAAGCTGAGAAATATACTTCTGACAGTGAAAACCACGGATGCGAAGAAATTAACCTTGCAGGCATAAAAAACAGCAAAGGCTGATTGAAACAGGGTCGTGGAACAACAGCTGGGTGAAAAACTTCTCCTCACGTCCACCTGCTTCTAAAGAGGAAAAAGAGGAAAACGTCATAGCAGCTTACTCCAAAGCTAATACCTTACCCCAGGCAAGCTTACCCTAAATCGGTCGGCCCGAGCAAGTGTAACTAGAACAAAAAACCTATCAAACAGAATAGCTGAATGCCTAGAGCCTTAGAAACAGTCACAAGGGAAGCCAGAGAATCTTTAACATGGCCATATTTGGCGGAAACACTAGACCAGTGGTCGTGACGCAAAGGAGACGATCTGGAACACTGGCATTAACGGCAGCAGTTGCTCCGTTACTCGTAAGACTCTGCGTTTTGATCAGTACGAAATAAAACTTGACAATGCCTCAAAAGGCCTCAGTTAGTATTTCTCTTGGACTAGCGTAGCTAAGACCCCTAGCTCTAGGTTTATAGCCATATTTAGTCTTGCATAACTGGCAAAAAGAGGACTGTTGTGACTAAGCTGAGCCATATTGAGATATCGATTCAACATGTTAACGGAACAGGGACAGGACAGGCAGCTTCCCCTGAAACAGCTACAACAATCCATGCACCGTCCCTGTATGCTATGAACAGCGGACTCTAAAAAGATAAAAGCAAGAGAAAATGAGGGGACGTCATTTTCTCTTGATAAAGACAACCTTTATTTACCCTTGGAAGTGTTTATAGCACAATTGCTAGTGGGGCCGAGCAAACAACTGAAACGAATAATTCAAACTGCATGAACGTAACATTTTTAAGAATCCCAACTGGCCGGAGTCAAACTATTTACAAATGTGGCTGAGAATTTGAACAATTTGCTACCGAGAAACAAATCCAGGTAGTCATCAAGGCGGGTCTCGAACCCGGGACCGCGTATTACCAGTCCGGCAAGCTGACTGCTCGGCCACGCTGCCTCCATTATACATATAAAAGTAGCCATCTTAAGGTCCGCCATCAAAGCACACCACGTAAAGTAAAGAGCGAAGTGATAACGAGACGCGGGGAAAGCTGACAAGTCATGATCACTCGCCCAAGCTTTCCATCTGGAGTATAGGTCTCGGAGTACTTGGTGTAGTGCTTGTGGCTCTTTCCACGATAAACTCACATCAGGATGGGAGTCAGCTAAAGCTCTCGCCAATGGCTGGAAGGAATCGCAGCCAAAGGTTTGACCACATAGCGAACCACAAAAAAAATCAATACCAATAAAAAAAACAATGAAAAAAACAAACACGAGACCGAGATGAAAGACCTAGAGCGCTTTCCATTTGAATGGAAATATCGGTTTTCTCGGTGGGAAACCAAATGGAACAGGTCTTTCCACAGAAAATTTTTCGAAAAAAAGGGAATACCTTCAGAGGTATTCCTCTTTTTTCGTTTTCACCGGAATTACCGGAAAATCACTGTACCATTTACTTTATCATACTAGTACCATGCTCCTTGGCAAAAATAATTAAGCGATTTCGTTCGAGAATGGCGTCCTCCCTTTAATATGTTTAAGTGTCCAATATGCGGTTTTCATTTTGAACAAGCGGAACGTTTTCTGAAGACACAGATCAGAGAAAAAGCAATCTTACCATTTGGCCACTAAATGTATTGATTTCTTAGGCCAGTACACTTTCCGTAACGAGCCGAACCACTCTCGAGACACTGCTACGTGTAACATTAAATCGATCGGCATAGCCACGTTTTCTCCTCGTTTGCAATGCACCACAAGAAGATTGAAACTTGTTTCCGTGCGCCTATAACTTGCCTTCCGAATGGGTTTCCGACGGGAAGCTGTCTCCCATGCCCAGCATCTTCGTTTCTTACGGAAGTGGCTTTGAAATTCATCAATAGAATACAGAAGGGTAGTGTTTGTTCGAAATAGCCATATCATGACACCGATTCAAACTTCTCCGGGCAATTAATGTTGCCATAGAAAACATACATGGGCAAGTCATCTTCTTCTTCTTCGATCAAGTGAAATGCGTAAAGAGTCCGTAAATATCATGCGACAGAACTTCAAACACCACTGCATATTCGCCAGCCATGTTTGTTGTTGCCAAGCTTTAGCACCCAGGCTCTCCCAGGAAAAAGTAAATTTTTGTCAAATGGTACAGCTGCTCCCGTTCCACTTTTTCCGGAGGAAAAATTGTACTGTTCCATCTGGAGCAAAATTCTCACCGGTTTTTCCAGTCAAAAGGAAAGCGCCCCTACTCTTTCACACCTAATACATAGCAATCTGGATTTATGAAATTCACGCCCTAACCAGGTGTTTTTTTTTTTCTCGCCACCGGATTAAAAGCCGGGAAAGTACGTAAGTCATTTTCCCTCCACTCGTTTGTCTTCCTTTCACTGCTGTCCTTTCTATATTTTCTTTCTCTTCTACATGGAGTTATGAAATCAAAGTGAAATACGTGATTTGGCGCAAATTATTGCATGGACACCGTTTTCATAAATCCAGTCATATATCACCTGCCAAAATACCCCACATACCAACGCACATACAAACATGCATAACGATGATAGCATATGTTCCTGTTAATTCCGCTGTCAGACGTAGGGAAATACTATATTCCACCCTTTTTGCAAGCAGAACTTTCCTCAGACTAAACAAGCTGAAGAGTGCCGGAAACTGATGAAATAAAAGCCCTAACTTCAATGAATAAAGACAGTTGTAGCTACGATTATTACTGCATCATTGTTGAAATAATAATAATAATAATAATAATAATAATAATAATAATAATAATAATAATAATAATGATGATGATGATCTGATGATGATGATGATGATGATGATGATGGTGATAATAATAATAATAATAATAATAATAATAATAATAATAATAATAACAACAACAACAACAATAATAATAATAATAATAATAATAATAACGTTCTCCAAGGTTTATAGAATAAGCTCTCGGCTGCCGAGTTACAGCCTTCGATGAATAATCAAAAAGACGCGAATGAATGAATGAATACACACAGCAAAAAAGTGCTTGAATTACCCATTGAATGCTTTTTTTTTTGCTTATTAAAAATGAAATTTATGGGGTTTGTTTATAGAAATACTTTTGGTATGGAATTTATTGTGATTGCAATGTCAGGGAGCTACAGGCTTGCGAGAATATAGTACTGACCCTTGACATGAAACTAATCTTAAAATGTCTTTATCATTTTTCTTCTGTTACGTATTCGTAGTAAGAAACAAACAACAGCAAAACAGAGACTGAAAGTTTTCTGTATTAATAACAAGAACATTAGTAGGCTACAACAGCTGGCATGGTCTGACAGAGACGGTAGCCTCTCCAAAATCACGATTTCCTTATTACTCACCAAAAAATTTAAAACTTTCCTCGGCTGCCGCCGACACGCAAAGGCAGCCAGAGGGCGTCAACATACTAAACTAACGGAACGTTTATGTCCTCTATCAAACGCTTTTGTCTGTGGGCATATCATCGTTGATTTGTCTTTTTAATGGGGATTTACATACGACTACGTGTCAGCGCGCAAGCTTCTCTAAGCTTCTAAATAGTCTAAAACAGTCTGTTCGCGTGTGTGTCGTTTCGTTTGACATTCCAGAACACTTAACACTATTATCAATCACGCCCACGCGCCAGACTTTCCCAGTGAGCTAGAGATGAGGATATGAGCATAGTGAATGTCGGTTAAACAAAGAAGTGCTGTTAAACTATTAACTTTTAAACTTTAAGTAAGGGAACATTGACTAGGACCGTGACTTGGTACAGGTCATACCCTCTTGTTCAAATAGTAAATTAAATTGTCTAACTAAACCCGAGAGTGACAGGATTTAGGTCGATTTAGAAACAGGAAAAATCCTTGACCCTCTCTGACACGCTTTGAATTCGATAATTTATCATACCGTAAGGCCATAGTAAGCTTCGGTTAGCTACCTGATTGACCTTTTAAAATTAAATAAAATAGATAAGAAAACAATCCTTAGAAAACACGCGCGCTGATTGGTTAAAAATCGTGTTTGTATAACTCCATGGAGACACTCGATGGAGACACAGAACTAGCGCGCGCTGTTGACGTAGTGATGGCGCGAGCAAAGAGAATTTACATTTTGATAATCAGAGTTAACAAGTTGTTTTCCTTTTTGTCGTCGTGGTGTTTTCTAAAAGAAATAGAAAACATTACTCCGTGTTTCTATCGAGTTATACAAACACTCGTGGAAGTTTGGGAGAACTCGAAAAAGCTGTTGAAACATTCACCTGCGGCTCGTGTTCCCACAGCACTTCTCGTTCTCTCAAACTTCCACTCGTGTTTGTATAACTCGATAGAAACACGGGACATGTTTTCTATTTCTTAAATAAAATAGATTACATTTTTTCTAGAGAGGAAGTCATATCAGTCTTAGTTGGTGTTCATACAGGTCCTCTATCCTGGTCGAATTGGAATTTGGAGTGCTGGTTTTTGTGGACTGGGAAGAAAACCCAAGAACGCGGAAAAAATAAAACCTCGAAGCAAGGCGAGAACCAGCAACAAACTCAACCAACATATGGCAAACATGTTTGGTTCCTTTTTATCGATTTTTGTCGTGGTGTAAAGGTTGCCCTAGATCGGAGAAGATAAAAATAAATTTGGTAACCATCTCCGGCTCACACAGTCACGCAATCCTATTGACGTTCAAAAATGGGCAGCAAATTAATGGCGGCGCGATGGTCGGTTTTGCCCGGGTCACAGTGCTTCCGCGCAACGCTCGAATGATGTAGAAAAACGAGAGGCTTCTCGAGGATTTTGGGACTATAGGAATCAAACTACAAGAGCACCGGGGATGGGTTACAATGGGTTACAATACAATAGTTTTGTCTGTTTATTCAATTCCATGCATACTTGCAAGCTGACTGTATTGGTATGGTGGCGTCATCATTATCAAAAAGCTAGATCGCCTTTTACGCTGTTAATTACTTCAAAATATGTGAACTCAGCACCTGTGTATACAAGGTATTTTGTATTCTTGTGACAAATAGGAAATGAGTATTATCTCTTTGCTCAGATAAAATAGACCACATGCAACGAGAGAGGTTAAAATGGCTCTGTATCATATATCCAGTAACACGCCTCATTTTTCATGTTTCAAAGATCTTAAGTAAACCTGGATACTACACAGACTGCTCCGTACGGGTCCTTGAGCTTGAGACAAAAATGGAGCAATGGCCCATTCATTGACCAAGATGTCTTGTTTAATAAAACCCGTGGCAAATCCAGAACAAGAAAAGGAAACTTCTAACACCCAGGATCATTGGAATTTATCTGCATGTGTTATAAGTATTAGCTCTTGAGCACACATGACCGTACATGGATTACTGTCTACTGTTTGTTCGTGGTGTCTGTACGTTTCCAATGAAATATAACTCACTGCGCTTTGATCCTGTAAACGCGAGAAAAAATTTATTGCTTTGTTGTCTACTTGTTTGTTTGTTTGTTTGTCTGTTTGTTTGCTTGCTTATTTTTGCAGCGCGTGTTTTCGGTGCCAGGCGTGATAGCGTGATTATCGAAGAGGCGGCTCCATATGATAAGTAAAGATCCATAAAGCTTTTTTCAGTTTAAACTAATTGAAAAATCCAGATTGCCAGGAAAAAAATTCGACTTTGTCCCAGGTAGGGGACCAATTGTCTTCCTTATTCGGACATCTCCTCATCCGAAACATCTGATTTGGATGAACAAATTTTGATCGCAAATATGCTGATAATGTACCATACGTCATGAAAAGATCATCATCTTTCTGACAAATGCTATCCACAGATTAAAATTAGTGATATCCTATGCAGTCTTACGCTATACGGATGGCTGAGCGTGATTCCATGTGTTGCCTTGCAGACTACCCCCGAATCACAGTTAACCCTACATTAGGAACACTCCTTTTTGACGTTCTGTTACGCTTGTCCTTTGGGAAAAATATATAAAAATGATTGACACAAACCAGACATAAAGATTATATACCCAAGCTGTAGATCCGATTTTATTTGCTCGTGCTGTGCATTTTATTTATCATAGCATTTTAATCTCGTTTACACGGTATATAAATTGAAAAATTATTGCCACCCAGGTCAAGTAAAATAATTTTAACAAAACAGTACCCGGTACAAAGAAATGAAATAACTAGTCGTTTGCTCGTTTTGAAACCATTTTTGTACCTTTGATCAGCAAATCCGATCTCTGATCGTTTCAGTTTCGCCCCTTCCACACCCTCCACCCGCCTTCTTGACTCTCTGGGGCCAACTTCTGGATTTCGTTAGAACACAATCGCACCATTAATTTCTAATTTGATCATTCGTCGTTCACTGTGCTCTTGTAACTGATGTCGTTCTTGATGAAAGTTGCTCTCATGGAATCTCTGTCAACAGTTTGAATGGTCTTTGTAAAACAGCAACCCTTATGTTCCAAGTGATTACAAAACAGCTTAAGTCGCGATTCCTCTCACCATGTTAAAGCTGATATCTGTGATATACGGTAAGCTTCCCGTGCCAGCCCAATCTCACTTAACACGCATTTTATGAGAATCCAAAATAAGGAGCCCATAGTTAAAGTTCAAGACATGCCCGGGAAGACATGCTGCTGCAAATGAAAACCATTTCACGAGAGATGAAGGACGAGATGTGTTTTGCTTTGTTTGCCGGCAGTTTATAATTAATATACACTTTTGGTTTTAAAAGGCATTCTCTTCTCCTATGTTGGGAGGTGAAATTAAGTCACGATAATTGTAAGAGAATCGCGGTATTTTGACAGGTTATCACGCGAGGTCGCGCTTTAAAAAGTGTTATTTGAAGATATCTCCAAGAATGCATCAAGCAGACGCCTGGACGCCTGGACGCCTGGACGTCCTTTGTTGGAGTTGCATATTAACATCCACTTTCTCCCAGTAACTACTTACCGACATGACTTAACGAAACTAAAAACAGCGGACAAAAATGGTAGATACTTCGCGAGAGATGGCCTTAATGTAGACATTTATTTGCGAACAAAGAATGCAGACTGGTTTTAAGACAGGATAGGTTATCTAGGTTATCTGTGGTGCCACTGGGCTCTACTGGCACTGTAATGCGATCGAGCTGAGAACGTGACTTCCGCTAATCAAAATTGTGCAAACTTTCATTCTACAATCACTGCATTGGAACAAAACACTTTCGTGGAACTTTACTTGTAAAAACACAAACTTTCATTCTGCTAAAGATGATTTCAGATTCAGTGTCGTGAAAAGTTCTCAATGTCTCAGTACTACACAATGCCTGTGAAGCTTCATTCGTTACCACACAAATTAAAAAAAAAAACTTTTGCTGGCGAGCTTCGCGCAAACTCTTTCCGACTAACTTTGGTATGATGCTGTAACGATCGCCCCCGTGTTGGATGAACCTTTAACCCCCGAAGAAGGAGGACTTAAAATTAGTGGGAAGGTCTTGAGGGAAGAAGGGGTGTGTCTTACGTTGTGCAATCATTTAGCTCCCCAGGGGAAATGGACATCTCAGCCCCGCGGCTCAGCCCCTCTCTTTAGTTCGTTCGAGAGTTCAAACGGGCAACTTTCCCAGTGGAAAGGTGTTACTAGTGGGTGTTTGGAAATGTTGTCCATGTACATGAATGTATGCATTATGGCTACCAAACATCCTACAAGTGTGTTAGGACGGAACAAAAAAAGGTTTATCCCAAGAACTAATCGTGTCACATGTTTTACCTCAAGTTGTCAAGTTGAAATCTGATCTTAGGCAATAAAAGCCGTCAATAAAACTCCTTTCTTGTTTGTTCTACGGCGCAGTTCGCGACCGACCCTCCGAGAGATGATTAGTCCAAGTTGCAGATGATGGATTTTCATGCCTCAAAGATGAGGGATTTGGTGGCGATACTTCTGTGTTACGCACTCTGTCACACAGTTTCAGGTACTTTACTTGGTTCATTTTCATACAGGGCTGATACACACACATGCATGACTGATCTTGCCGCAGCGGAAAAGCTGCCAAAGCTTTGCAGTGTTACAGCAAATGTTGGGTTCTTTCTTCTGTTGTTCACGAACCTAGCTTTCAGCTTGTAAACAGATGGTTTGATACAATAGCGCAGACCAGATCATTCTCTAGTTATGTTTACTACAATTTAGGAGATTGGATTGTAAAAGATACAGTGTCCAGATTCATAAACAAAGTATTCCCGCCTGGGATTTAAAGAGTAATGCTCGTGGCTGTCAATGTGCATACCCGTGACGGGTCAGATTCAAACACAGCGTGTTCAATGTGTATTAAACGAGGAAAAAAGTACAGCTCTTCAATCGAATATTTCATCTAGATTAGTAGACGTGGACAGAATTGTCATGATCGTTAACAGAACGTTTATTGCATAATGAAGGCGTCGATTGTTCATTCTTGTGTTATTGCGTGACGTATACGAGCATTCTACGAATTTCAAAACGCGTTTAGAATGTTCTTCTGGGGATATCGGAAGCAAACACAAATCCAAGAGTTCGACGTTCTTTTGCCTTTCTTCTGGTCTAGTTCTTTATTTCTGAGTAGCCTGATCGAACACAAGGCTGGATTACGTGAACTTACGAATTAAAGAGAAGATCTTTATCGAAAAGTGCAATTTTCAGATCTTTCCGAAAGAACACCCTTGGGGTAGGCATAAAGTCAATCGAAAAAAGAAACGTCGGCGATTTCCGGCTCTTCACTATGAATCAGTTATTGCTCACCCTAAATTCTGCTATATTTGTTGCATTTTACTTTGATCTGTTGAAAAACAAATTGCTAAGATCCTAAAAGAAAACACCCCAATTAAAAAAAAATGTTTACATTTGTCTACTGAGACCAATAAAACTGAGGGGATTTATTTCACAGATGTTGACTGGATGGGTGTTATACAGTTTCCGTGGTTTGGTGGGCAATTCGAGAAGGTGGAGAAATAAAATCGATTCGACAATCGTTTTAAAACTTACACCTCCCGTCAAAAAGTTGACCCTTGTTTTTACTTTCGCGTGACCTTTCCGTTCCAGATGTGTGTTCATCCCAACTTCTCTTTTACAGGAAATTTTCTAAATAAACATGATGATGAAGGAAGAAACTCAACAAGTTTGCTAAAACTGTTTCCGTTGGTCATAAATACTACTCGCATGAACATGAGGGATCCGCTATAAACATGATGAGATTGCAAATAACTTGAGAAAAAAAGTAGACCTCTATGTTAAAAATGCCGTGTGAAACGATCGCTATGTTGTCATTATATACGAAGTAGCAGGATTTATTGTATTAATTGCTTGCAGACTTAACACACCCTGTTTGTTTCTCACCATTTGTTTGTCTGGCATTGCACCAAAAGTCACTTCTATTTTTTGATGCATGCGTCTGTTATCAACTTAATGCGACGACTGTGAGGGTCAGTTAATTACAACATCGACTCAAACTAATTTAAAGTCACGTCTGAAGATAATGAAAGAATGGGTTAAAACGGTGTTTGAAACAGTTTCCGATAGATCGAAATGCGCTGTTGTTTACGTTTTTACAATGATCATTTCTGTCTGGGTCACCGCATGTTGTCCAAAGCAATATGGTTTTCGTTTACGGTCGGAAAGAAGGGAAAATTAATCCCTTTTTTTTTTATTTTCCTGTTTTGTCTCATAAGAGTTTATTCTAATTGGTTTAATGTAGCAGGATTTGGATTATGGCTTCAAAAGCCTGTAATAAAGATCCTCACGCGTGTTCAAGCACTCCCTGCCTTTGTTTCTTTTCAAAATGTTGCGTGACAAGCAAAAGAACATCTGTTAACATCTTGTTTCAGTCGACGTGAGTCTCAACATCAAAGCACGTAATTTTCGTGATCTTTATTTGAGAAGGAAGGGAAAAAATACAACGTTATTAGGAAAATCAACTGAAAATTAAGGAGAAAACAAAGAAGCTATAAATTGACTAAATTGAACTCCGCGCTATACTGATAACGTTTTGGTGACTCCATGCTAGCTAAAGCACCCAGTCTCACAACAGGACAAGACAGTGCGCAAAGTATCAGGAATTTGAACAAGTGTTTTCCATGTGTTTTTCTATGACTACTCCTGATTCTTCAGCACTTGGCAGTGTCTTTGAAATGCCAGATGGAGTGCCAAGGCTGTAAGGTGGCGTGCCGCCAGGTTCCCGCGCGATAGCAGGGAGCGAACACGAGCAGTGCAAGCC
Organism: Platygyra sinensis; assembly: GCA_019787425.1. NCBI lineage: Eukaryota > Metazoa > Cnidaria > Anthozoa > Scleractinia > Merulinidae > Platygyra > Platygyra sinensis. The sequence goes on from JAHPZR010025817.1 coordinate 124,312, forward strand.
GTGCAACATACCCACGCGTGTGTTCTCCGCTTTTGGGGACAGCTCCAACTCGCTCCCAGTTGTTACGCAGATCATCATTTGCGAGCACGCACCTGTTGGTTTTTCCTTGATCCCTCGCCCAACACTGCGCTATTCTTTCTATCATTCGCAACGTAGCATTGGACGAGGGAAAAGCCAGATCATCATCATTATCATTGCTCACTTTGTCATCTCATTCGAGAACGTTATTAGCCTCAACGTTATACCAAACAAAGACATATACAAGAAAGGTAGCCTAAAGCAGCCATAGTTTCAAACACTTAACAAATCCATATCAAGAATCCTCTCCAATTAATTGTCACCTCCTTTGTTACGCTGGATGAGACCAATGCTAGTTGCGTAACTTAGGAATTTTTCCTCAAAGAAGGTTACAACCATTATATAACATAACGCGTAAAGAAAGGAAATGCCTTTAAATCTTGGAATACATGCAATATGTTGTGTAGAGAGTATTAGATTAGCCTTTTAAAAGTACAAAGGCGTGTAGTTTCAAATATGTTTACACTGTCAGTGTCACGCATTAGTGAAATTCTTGTTGAGATCGAGATCAGTGCATCTTCATGAAACATTAATTAAGAGTGGAAGAATTTCCTTTAAAAAAATATACAAGTTCCTTGACAGATCTCGAAATATGCTTTTTCTGCACTTAAGTATGGAAATCTCGCCCATGATGAGAAAACTTTTTCTGAGAGCGCCCGAGGCGCCTATGCACGTTAAGTTGGCCAATTATTAATTGGGGAATAAAAGAAATGACCATTAGTAGGTTCTTTATTAGAAACGTCAACATTTTCTCTTTAGGTGGCCTCAATAATACTTTCCAAAGATCAGCAAGTAGATAACTAATATTATTAACCAATAGGAGAAAAGAAAAGTTTGACACCATAAAAGATTACTGCTTTGTCTGGGCAACTAATATGCATTCCTGATCACATTCGATACCTGGTTATGACCCTGTTTTTGCGTTCATTAGCCTGTCAACGTCTGGCTTGACAGATCTGAATTTCTAAAAAAATGTATGCTGAATTGCAAGTTATTCCTTTGCGGTTTGAAAATTTTCTTTAAAAAGCTTTCAAACCATGATAACTTTAATTTTTCTTACGTGACCTATTCTTATGACAGCTTCCTGCGCAAACATTCTTTCGGATTGTCACGCAATCTTCCTGGGGAAGATTGCGTGACGAGCTGCGAGCCCAAAGATGTCTCACGGGGGGAGGGCTATTCTAATCATTGACCTGGTCACGTGCCGGGGTACTTCATGCTTATTTCCAGAGATAACTAATCGATGATGTCAATGACATCAATGCAATCAATGAGTGATCAATAGGTAATCAATAGGTAATCAGTTGATTAGTCATTGATTATTGCCAATGATCAGTGAGTAATCGATGACTAATCAATAGACCACAACATGTTTGGTCATCGATTAGCCATCGATTGCTTCGATTAGTCATTGATTTTCATCAAAGGACAAAAAATCGGAACTTGTACAAGTATTCAATACTCAAGCTGGTTATGTAACTGCTTATGACGTATGTTTTCCTAAGCCGAGACAGATTTACTTTGCTGGCAAACACCCACCAAAAAAAAATCGATAACCATGTAGTCGATTCTTTCCTGCGTACTTGTTAGTTTCATTTTCACACTGGTTGGTTACTTATTGTTGTTTTGTTATCAAATAAAGAGTTAAGTGAAGTGAAATATTCCACAATTGAGAATCGTCTGTATTTGTGATTAGCACTTTGCGTCTTGACATGTTCAACAGGAACTTCAGATACAGGGAACAATGCGTCTAACACAGATAAAAGACTCACAAACGAAAACAAATGGTACAAGAAAGTTAGAAAGTCTTTCGTGGGCAATATAATAGTCGATGAGTAATCAATTACATCAATGAGTAATCAATGTCATCGATGAGTAATCGATAGGCCAGAAAATTTTTGGGCTTCGATTACCCATCGATTACTCATTGATTACCAATTAATGTCATTGATCATCGATTAGTTACAGTAGCCACGCACCTCTTCGGAACCTCTAATTTTATTTGCTCCCGGACTCATCCACCTCTATTCATTAGTTATGTCTAGCTGGTTATTTACAGTTGAGAATGGAGTAACGTCGTGAGATTAAAAGGTAATCACTATGGCAAAAGAACAAAATGTGCAGACAGTGGTTATACATGTAATTGAAAAAATCCAATATCAGGACTGATATGTAAAGCTTTTACTTATAGGTCTCTTTTATAACCCTCCTGACGGTGCACTGATTGGTGAATCGAATCTACGTCCCACGTGTAAATGGTGGCGCGGACTCATATGTCCGGCGAAAGGGCCAAAGTGCACATCGGACAAGGACTGTCCTGGACAGAGCCAATGTTGCCTGCATACTTGTGGTGCCTATTGTACAGCAAAAATACCTACACATAAAGGTAAAGAATTACAACGCGATTTATGCAAGTTCTATGATTTCAAAGTTATTCAGATTAAAAAAAGGTAGGGTTATTTTATACGGAAATGATGTTCGTGGGAATTTTCTCTGGACAAAACAGGCGCTTGATTTCATAGATTGTGGCAATATTTTATTAGCTTAAGTGCTTGAGGTGTTCACTGTCAACTTGCCCTGTTTTTTGAACGAGGAAAAAAAAGTTAAATTAGTTGTAATGATTACTAATATATCTTATCATCTCTCATGAAAGAAAGTCCGAAGAAAAACCGAACTCTCGCCTACAAAACAACTATTCGTCTGAACCAAAAACTAAGGGGAAGAAAAATGGTATCATTTAATTTCTTCCAAAGCCAGTCTTTTGATAGAATTGAAAGAAATACGAAGCGCTTTTTTGCTATCATAGAATCACTCGTGAAAAACTTGGAGTACATACTCCCCCAAACTTCCAGTTGTGTTGCTATATCTCGTTAGTATAAATCTACTAGTGTTCTCACTGTCTACTCTGATGTAGATAGTGAGAAGCCCAGCAGTGTGCGGTTGTTAACAAACTGATGGCCTCTTCTTCGCGCTTTCGAAGAGTCTTTGAACAGGATTTAGACAAACAAGGGTTGCTTGGGTTGTAGACGAGTTCACGCTGTAAGGGGCATTATGGGTAATCAGGTCAAGATTGCAAAGAAAGAAAGCGGCGAAATATGCGTTTTTCTTCATATTTCCCGTTCTGAGTTTCATTTACAAGAAGAAACTATTACTGCAAAAAGAGAAACCCCTTTTCTCTATTTACTAGAGTTTATGAGTCGATTGAGCTAGGCATTAGCCTACTTATCAGAGTGACGGAGACGTTATTTTTGTGGCTCGAGCGGCTAAGACTTGACGTAATCATTTGGTTTTAACCGTAAAAAAAATTCGTACGCCCACAACATTCACTCGATCGACTCAAAAGCCCTGGTAAACCTAGCATAGGGGTTTCTGCGCCTACTGTAATTGTTCCTTCACCAAATGTGAAATCAGAACGGAAATAAGTAGAAAAACACTTGTTTTACGGCTTTGCTTCTTTGTAAATTTGCCCTGATTACCCATAATGCTCCTTACAGCGTGAACTCGTCTATTCGCTACAGATTTCTATTCGTGCTACCTCGTCATAATTTATTTGTTAACTAGAAACACGGCATTTCTTAGCTATGAAACTACAATCTTGGACAAAATAAATGAGAAATTAAGACCACCCCTCCCCCCATTTCAATGATGGAAAAAATGGCGCGCTTTGGTTAGACCGCGAGTTCATCATTGATTCGGGGGGAGGGGTGGTTTTATTTCTCATTTTATTCTGTCCGAGATTGTAGGTATATGGGAGCTATGTACTTAGTATCTCATTTTATTTTTATTGAAATATCTGTTTTGTTTTGTTTTTGTTTATCAGATCCTTGTGCAGATATCACATGCGGTCATGGGGAGATTTGCTTCGTTGACGAATCTAGGCCTAAGTGTGCGTGCCCCCCTCGCTGCATTAATCCCCGCATTCAGCGTGTATGCGGCACTGACGGCATCACATATAAAAATTACTGTGAGTTGATGAGAACTGCTTGTGTTATTGGCGATAAGTCACTGATAAAGAAACAGGATGGCCGGTGTGGTTCCATACCGCCTACTCAGCCTCCAGCTACAGATCCTCCTACAACCGCTCCTACAGGTATTTTCCCAGTTAACTCTATCAGGCATTCCATCTAAAACATAAGCATCTAATTTAGAAATGGTTGAAACCTGGTCATTCAATGTAAACACTCATGTTATTATATGATTTATGAAGAAATGTAGCCACGACAACAAAGATAAATATTTGCGGGCGAATTAGACTACAAGCAGTGCCTCTTTTACTCAAATATCCAAAGGGAAGAACACGCAACAGCATGCGAGCGTGACTTGTGAAGAAAAGCGCCCGCATTACTCGCGGCTCGCGGCTTCCCACCTCGCACTCCTATGTCACGCTCGCATCACGCTCGCACATTCACTTGTTTGGCGTTCATCCCCACAGATTTTCGGGCAAAGAGAGACTGCTCGCAGTCTACGGGGGAATTAAAGGGATTATTAACATGAAATCATGTGCGCCTGTGGTGAGTTAAACGATGATTCTTTCTTCTTGAATTTTGTTTTTGTCGAAGGGCCATTTGTCAATTGCAATTTTGCCCCATAAATGAAATTAACTCAAAGGGTTTCTGGGATTTCCTGCGGGACAATCCTGTGTTGTCTGGGATGTGTAAGCTGTAACAAAAGGAGGCAAGGTATTCGAGAGCACCGGCAGATGTTGTTCGTGAGGCAGAAACCGTTCTTTTAGCAACTCGGTCTTACACTTCAGCTGCTTTATTTGCACTCCACCTGGGCCTTGGTAGCCGCCAGCATTATTCGTGTTGGTGATGACAATAACATGAAACTTCGATAATCCAGTCAGTTGCTTTTCTATTAAACAAATAGATTCCATGTTGCCGTGCGTCTGTTCAGTAATAGATCACAGATGACGCCAAAATGTGGTAAGAACAAAAAAGTAGCACACAAGGCGTAGCCGAGTGTGTCACTGATGTTCTTACCACATTTTGGCGTCTTCTGTGATCTATTACTGAGCAGACGCACGGCAACATGAATCAGACGTACGGCAACATGGAATCTATTTGTTTTATATAATAACGAAAAGCCTTTTTTTATTTCAAAATATTTCAACATAACGCGAAAGCCGGCCTTTGCCCCACCCGGCTTTTGCCCGCCACTTTCGCGAACAACGAGCAAAAAAAAAAGCCATTTGACGTGATCTATGATCTATACAAAATGAAGCAATTTCATTGGTTACTATGCGTAGCAAAGAATTGTGATTGGTCGAGAAAAATCACGCCACTGTCAAACCTGACTCGAGCGTCGCTTCTCGTGGAATGAAAACTTACAGCGAAAGCAGAATTGAACTGCGAAATCTACAAATCTTGAAGAAAATGCTGGAAAAATCAAGTCAGTTTTTGTCATCGGAGCAGCCATGTGAACCGAAAAGCTTGGACGTTGCCTTGAAAATTACAGGAGTTGAAAAAATACCCTCAGAAAACTTGTGGTTGCGGTCAACCTAGAAGCCATTTGATTCTAGTTTTGAATGAAAGGAGCGTAAATGACGGTGGAGATTTCTGTCTCTCTGTGGTTGCTGATTCTCAAATCAGCTTGATATAGTGTCGGAGAC
>JAHPZR010025818.1:0-2500 GCA_019787425.1 Platygyra sinensis
TGAACAGAGATGCCGTGAAATTAGTGAACAGATTAATTGCCAACTAGCAGAATATTGCCCATACAGCTCCCAAATTGATGAAGCAATGCTTAATATGACAAACGATACTGATGACAATAACATGTGGGATTTAATGGCACCTAATACACAACATACAGAATTAATCGATAGCTCTCATAACATAAGAGAGACTGGTAATGATTTAGATAGTGGTGATCAAAACTATGATCTTTCTGATGATCTTGGAATTCCTTCTTGTTCAGTTGTGGATCAGGATGCAATTTGCAATGAAATGTCTGATGATGAATATCGCCAAGCTGTACGTTCTTTGAATAATGAGCAATTAGTTTTTTTCTATCATATTCTGCATCTTCTTAGGACAAGTGAAGTTGCTTTTTATTGCTTTCTCAGTGGCGGTGGAGGAGTTGGGAAATCCCATGTAACAAAAGCACTGTACCAAGCAGCAGTTAAATGTTTAAATTCAAATGTAGGTGATGATTTTCGACAAATAAGAGCTCTCATTCTCGCACCAACAGGAAAAGCAGCATTTAATATCCGTGGTTGCACAATTCATAGTGCACTGTCTGTACCTGCAAATCGTTCATTACATAGTTATCAAAGATTAGATTCTAGTAGGCTGAATTCATTACGTAATAAGCTGGGAGGTTTGAAAGTAATCTTTGTTGATGAAATTTCTATGGTCGGAAATTCTATGTTTAATGTTCAGTTAAACAAAAGACTACAAGAAATCAAGGGAGTGGATAGTGATTTTGGAGGGGTCAGCATAATTGCTATTGGAGATCTTTTTCAATTAGAGCCAGTTTTTGATGGTTACGTTTTTGAAACATTAAAAGGTTCCTATGGTGCGTTAGCAACAAACTTGTGGAGGAAACATTTTGCTATGTATGAGCTTTGTCAAATTATGAGACAAAGGGAGAGTCGTCTATTTGCCGAGATTCTTAATAGATTACGAGAAGGAAAACATACAGAGGAAGACATTAGAATTCTCAAAGAGAGATTAATTTGTGAAAATGATCCGAATTATCCTCATCATGCCCCTCATCTATTCTATCAAAATAAGAAAGTAGAGTATTTTAACAAAAAGGTATACAATGCTTCCCATGAGGAAAAGTTCTCAATAATTGCATCTGATTTTGTAATTGGTGCACAGTCTGAACAGATGAAAGAAACTCTGCTAAGCAGAATTCCTAATGATCCTAGGAAAACAATGCAATTGGCTACAGAATTATGTATTGCAATAAATCAGAGAACTGAAATTGCTGTGAATACCAGACTGGATGATGGATTAACAAATGGAGCTGGAAACGTAGTGAAATATGTGGAATTGTACAATTCCCCACAACCAGAAGGAATAATTTGGGTGAAATTTGATCACGATCATGTTGGAGAGAAAACAAGGAATGAGAACAGCCAATTGTATACAAGTAATATTGATGGCTCCTGGACTCCAATTATGCCTACAACTGTACAATTTTGTATTGGTAAATCGAGTAGTTGCAAAATAGTGAGGAAACAATTCCCACTAAGATTGTCAGCCGCGAAGACCATTCATAGAGCACAAGGAGACACAGAAAGAGAAGTAGTAGTTGATCTTGAAGCAAGTCGAAAAATTCCACATATTCATTACGTAGCATTAAGTAGAGTCACAACACTTGAGGGATTGCACATAACAAATTTGAATGAAGAAAAAATCTGTGTCTGTAGCAAAGTCGAAGAAGAGATGAATAGGTTAAGAACAAGTGCCTATCTTGAGCCATGTTTACAATTAATAAACCAATTGGATAAAAGTTTTGTGAAAATAATGTTTTTAAATGCCAGGTCACTAAATAAACACTTTTTGGATGTCAAGAATTATGTAGGCTTTTATTCACCAGATGTTGCTATTTTCTCAGAGACAAGACTGAGTGTTTTAGACAGAATTCAAAGCTTTGAAATTGAGAAATATACACTTTTTAGAAATGATGAGGCAGTGAATTTGTCAAATCAAAGACCATTTCATGGGACTGCCCTTTACTGTTGTCTTTCATGTAAAGTTGGATATCCTAAATGCCAGAATGCTTTTGGTGTAGAAATTACTGTCACTGAATTGGAGTGTTTACCACATGTTATAATTGCTGGAGTTTACAGATCACCCAGTGTTCCTGTAAGACAACTTTATGAGGCATTGAGGCACTTATATTGCAGCACTTTATGTTCTAAGCAATTCCATATTATAATTGGGGATTTCAATGTTAATTGGCTGAATAAGCAACAAATGAGTGGTTTATATAACTTAATGGTTTCAGAATATGGTTATTGTCAACTTGTTAATGACTATACGACTTGTAACAGAACTATTATTGATCATATTTACACTAACATTGGATGGAATCATATAAATTTTGGTATACTAGAGACATATTATAGTGACCACAAAGCAATTTGGGTAGGTATCAATAAGAAATTACATCAGTAAAAAAAAATTATTGAGGGATACTGG
>JAHPZR010025818.1:7500-16744 GCA_019787425.1 Platygyra sinensis
ATTTTATCAGTCTCTAAGACGACTCATTCCCCAATAAAGGATGTACCATAAATTCTTGAATTAGCGCCCCTTCGAATAAGCATCCCTCCTAATGGCTGAAATTTAAAATAAGCATCCCCCTCAAATAAACGTCCCCCTCACCCCCATTTTGTGGACAAATAACGAGACAATGAAGGATCTATAGTTTTGTTAGATTTGCAAATTTTTTCAGTTTGTGAATACATTTAGTGAACAAGTTGAACTTGTTACATGTAAGTTCTAACAGTGCCACGATCTAACCTTTAGAATCAGCTTTTTTTGTCAATAAACTGGTTATATTGGTGTTTACGTCCAGATGATGTATTAAAAAATGATGTCAGGCCATGATCTAGGAAACATTAAACAGGTGCCACCCCTCAAATAATTGTCCCCTTCAAATAAGTAACCCCCACCCCCCCCCCCCTGCACCTTCTATTAAGTTTGAAATAAGTGCTGTTTACTTTGAATACCTCTCGTTGAAACGCTTCTCAATTGTCTTAATCGATATCAGTGTCTATTTTTAATTAAGTGGTTTTATTGTTAATGCCAAAAGTGGCAACAGAACGTGCTGTTCCAAGATAATTTGATAATTAAAATAGTTCTTGTTTATTGATCAGAAGAAAATTTGCGTTTTAAATAAATCGTTCCTCTTCCATTTTTCTCATCCAACATTTAACTTTTGTCTCCCTGACATCAGTAGTTAACAGGTTTAAGTTGTGAGCTTTTACTAATTGCAGTAAATTACTAGTTTTTCTTAATTTTTTTGTATATTTGAAGCTAAAATATTACCTATCCAATTTGTTGTATTATTTTACTCATTTCTCTTTCATGGTTATTCTTTTATTTAATTTCATATATTTTTCTCATAATTATGATAATTTTTCAGATGTTACAGAATGTTCTGGGATGTTCCATGTTTCTAGTCTTATTGACGGCCAAGTACTTCTGAACAAGGGCATTAGATAGATAGATAGATAGATAGATAGATAGATAGATAGATAGATAGATAGATAGATAGATAGATAGATAGATAGATAGATAGGTAGCTAGCTAGCTAGCTAGCTAGCTAGATAGATAGATAGATAGATAGATAGATAGATAGATAGATAGATCATTTTATTTATACACGGTAAATTCCATTCAGTCGTATACAAGCAAAGTATCTACAAATGTGAAGATTAAAAGTATAAAATCATTATCAAAAAATACATACAAAGATCAAAAGCCTAATCTAAACAAACTAAGCTAACTACTTATTGAAATGGAAATAAATGAAAACAAAAGCACTGCTTTTCAGGGATGCCATGTCGTTAGTTCAATCAAAACTGAAGTTACTTAGCTTCATCTTAAACTCACCTAATGTTTTAGATACTGTAATATCAGTCGGAAGGCTATTCCACAACGCTGCACCGCTATAAGAGAAATTGATAAAACCCAGACCATGGAACTTTCCAGAACATCCTGGAACATTTTGGGATTATCCCGAAACATTGAATAATTATAATAATTATGAGAAAACATGTAAACTTAAATTTTCAAAAATTAAATTACCGGTAAGCAAAATTATACTGGTATCAGCTCGGCAAATAAAAAAAATTTAATAAAAATAGAAAAGAATAAAGAGAAAATAATTTTTATTATTAGTAATAACTGCAATGAGTGAATGCTCATAACATAGAAAATTAATCACTGAGTTTAATCAGGTGACTGTCCTTTATTCCTGGATTTCTTTCTTCATAGAAATCTAAGGTGGTGGCATTAGAGCTCTTTAATCAGACCAAAAAATAGGACTATGCGAAGGTGATTCCTTAATTCAATTCATTGCATCAATTCAAAGTTATGTGTATACACAATTTTTCATGAAGAAGTACTTTCTCCAATTGAGATAAAAATAGGGACTCTTCAATACTGAGCATTTTGTCTAAACTAGCTCAGACTACTCAAGCTCTGATAACAGTGTAAACAAATTAAATACAAGCACAAAATTTAAAAACATTTGGCAATATGCTGTTTTGCAGGGTTGCTGCTGAAAACTTTATTGTCTCAAGAAATATTTGATACAAGTGTTGGCGATCTGAAAATGAATTCTAAATGTTGCCAACTGTTCAAATGCTTTTCCTGGCAAATGTTTTGTCTAGTAGAAGTTAATACCTACGGTAATTGATGAAAAACACTTTTACAGCAGGCTATAATCTATTCATAGCTAATTCAATAGATTGTTATCTGACATTTTTTCAAAGTTAGTTTTTTGTTGAAACAATCAAACCCTAAAGTAGACTAAAAATTTGAAGCATGTCCATGAACGCATTGCTCTAATCTTTATTACCACTAGTTTATCAATATCAACTTGCTTGTTTAACTTAGGGTTCCACAACTTCTCTACTCATCATCAGAATCATCCATGTTTGTGTTGAAAAACAGATTGCTGTAAAGCCATGTAAAACAATTAGTGGGAAAGAAGAGGAAACTGTGCTTGGGGTCAGTTGAATAAATACCCAAAATTCCCTACCCTGCCCTACCAACTCCTTCACCTCCCAAAATATCTAGTTTCATGTTTCAAACTGATACCAGTTTATTTCATTTCATAATATTTAATTTTACATATTTTTCTGATAATTATTAACAATTTGACTACGAGCCCAAGTTTTCTACAGTCAACAAGGCGCAGTCAAGTTGACTATCGTTCGTAGAAAATGAGGGCGAGTAGTCTAATTGTTTTAGTTTAAATTTACTGTAGTCTCATTGCATAAAAAGAAAAAAATGCCAAGTAATGCGTAGAAAAGAACTGTTTAATTATGTTACATCAGGTTCAAACATGCTGCGCTATGTGTACTAATGCATAACTGTTTTCTATTTAACAATTAGACTACGAGCCCGAGTTTTCTACGAGCAGATAGTCAATGAGGCACAGCCGAGTTGACTATCGCTCATAGATAACGAGGGCGAGTAGTCCAATTGTTTTAGTATAAATTTACCGTAGTCTCATTGCATAAAAAGAAAAAATGTCAAGTAACACGTAGAAAAAAATTGTTTTATTATGTTACATCGGGTTCAAACGTGATGCGCGATGTGCACTGATGCGTAACTGTTGACTATCAGCAGATAGAAGACGGTAATATAGCCAATCAAATTCACAGATTCACAATAGACTTCAGTAAATTTATACTAACAACAGATAGGAAACGGTAATATAGCCAATCAAATTCACAGATTCACAATAGACTACGGTAAATTTATTCCAATTACAATTATCCGATATTCCAAGATGTTCCGGAGTGTTCCGGGATGTTCCAGAATGTTCTATATTCCCAGTTTTATCGACGGTCACTGAACAACGTGTTTCACGTTGACATGTGTGGCAAATTTTAAAGACTAAAAGGCATAAAATGAATTTACTATTATTTGCAATGTACCAAGATAGAACGAATAACTTCATTGATGCACATGTATTCCTCAACTAAAAGAACAATTTAAGCGATATCTGGCAAACATGTATTTTGAAAGAACATATATGTTGCGTGAGAGTTTTACTTTTTCACTTTAATTTGTAAGCTTAATTTAATTTGTTGTTTTTGACTAAGCATAAACCTTGGTATAAACTAAAATTTCGACTAGGTTTACATTCGAAAGAGCTTTACTTGTCAGTACTTTCTTAACTTCTGGCATGGCAACTTCTTGAAATGAGAAAAAGATCAGCTGTTATTCCATTTGGGCTAAGCAACTTGTGAGTTCAAGCATTTTTGAGTTATTTTTTGTAAAAAAAATACCTCTTAGTCGGCGCGTCGAGTATGTTGTGTACGGGTCAATGGATCAGTGAGTGAGTGAGTCAGTGGTCAGTGAGAGATGTATGTATGTCACACCAATAAGATGGGATCTACTATAAACAGCCAATCAAATTTCTTGTTTTAAAAGTAAATGGTACACGAGAAGATTTGATTCCGATACAGTTCAGAACTGCCATATTTATTCTTCTATAAAAGAAGAGGAAGTATTCATATATTGAGTTTACTTCGGCATTTTCTGTGGGTTAGGCTGAGGATTTTAATTATGGACGAGATGAATGTTGAGGTTTGAAACAGTGCGTGAGCTAGTTGTATGCAAATGGACGAGATGTTTTGATTTTTAGTTACAAATGGTAACTTGATATTTTTGTTTTTCAGAAGGAGTAAATTTAATTAGACGTCACGCATCGTTGCTTCTAGTTCTTAGGAAATGTTTTAGAGGAGACGAGACTATTTTGATTTGAAAAAGTTCGAACGTTTACGATAGGGACAGGTTACGATTGTTGTGTTCTTGTTGCGTGCAAATATAACGAGATATTTTTATTTTTTAGTTACAAAGGGTAATTTGACACTTTTGTGTTTCACAAGGGAGTAAATTCAATTAGAGCTGGCAAATCATCACCACTTGTTCCCACGAGATGCTTGCTATTTTTAGTTACAAATGGTAACTTGATATTTTTGTTTTTCACAAGGAGTAAATTCAATTAGACGTCACGCATCATTGCTTCTAGTTCTAAGGAAATGTTTTAGAGGAGACGAGACAATTTTGATTTGAAAGAGTTCGAACGTTTACAATAGGTAGAGGGAACGATTGTTTTGTTCTTGTTGCACGCAAATATAACGAGATATTTTTATTTTTTAGTTACAAAGGGTAATTTGACACTTTTGTTTTTCACAAGGGAGTAAATTCAATTAGAGCTGGCAAATCATCACCACTTGTTCCTACGAGATGCTAGCTATTTTTAGTTACAAATGGTAATTTGACTCTTGTTTTTCATATCGGAGTAAATTAAATTAAACTTTCAACGTGTCAGAACGGTTTTTTCTCTTTCTTTCTATTTTCGATGAAGAAGTGTTGTGTAAAAAAAGTAAATTTACGACTCGTATAAAATGCGAAAAGGTCTCTTAACTTGAGTATTTTGAGCAAAATTCCTCTTGGGGGTTGGAAGGGCTATGTGATCGATGAGTGAGGGAGTTATGCATGTGTGCGTGTCACACCAATCACGGTGTGGGTATCAAAGAAGGAATCAAATTGCCTGTTAGAAAATAAGATGGTACCTACATTAATCTGGAGCAATGTCGGATTATTGTACGTTGTTCAGTCAAACATTTGATGGCTTACTATTTAGCCATCTTACCATTACCGATGTAACATGGTATGTACATCATAAATTCCCAGTTTCTTTCTTGCTGTACATCGCAACCAAAAAACCTTAACTAAATCGTTACTCTAAACAGTTCTACGAATGCTCCTATCACAAAAAAAAAATAACTCTTGCACGCTTTGCGTGCCTATGTTAATGACATGACGGGACGCAAATTAGCACTGGATTAGTACGTCTAGAATTTTCCACGATGATTTTCAGGAAAATTAAATTTCACACATTCAATCTTTTATGAGTTACATTAGCAGTTTTGATCTTTACCTGGAAAATATAACTACAAACGATGCACAATATATAAAATAGCGAACATGCTTTGACCAAATCAAGCTTTACAATTGTTTGCCTCATCTGTGTACCGTGGAAAATATGGTACGTGCCTTGCATCTTCGTCTACAGAGTTGCGTCTACATTATATTCCAGTACCTGAGAGATTAACATAAATGACTTAGGTTTTCTTACTAAACGACTTGGAATTTCCAAGGTGTAGGAAGGCCCGAACAGAAAAATCATGAGTAGCTTAACTGACAAGGTGATTACCACAATTGTAAAATACCGAGCCACTCATTTACATTTCACTAACTTTAAATATAATGGTTTGTCTAGTTTCCATATACTTCGTTCTTGGAAACATTGGAGGATATTCTACGTTTTAAGCTTAGCTGGTCTCATATAAAAATAATACATCGATCCCAGATTACAATATAAATTTAATGCAATAGTAAACAATTTACCTCGGTAGTGTTGTGCAGACAGTAGTATACTATCATCAGCTGCTATTATTCACCACCTAAGTCGTCCCCGACTTTCTCTGTTCGTAGCTCAGTCGGAAGAGTATCGGTATACTATCATAGGTCTCACAGATGTACACGTTCGTCGCTAAAATTCCTATAGAATTGAGTGGACAGGAGCAAATATTTCCTTTAAATTCATGATTTTCCACAACTTCAAAACCTAGAAACGCGAGCTTGAAATAGACCAATGAAGCTCATTATGGCGCTTTGTTAGGGTCAAAATTCAGACTAGTGAATTCGTCACTTAGTGAAATTTGTTGTATCATAATTTCACCTCTTACTCAAATTTACTATACCTTGAATTCAGCAAACAGCTGAATTTATCATCCTGCAAATTCATCTTATACCTTAATTTTTACCTTGATTCGTCTGGTAGGCGAATTCACCTGATAGGGAAATTCGTCTGATAGGCGAATTTATCTGATAGGTGAATTCAGATAGGCGAATTCAGATAGGCGAATTCAGATAGGCGAATTCAGATAGGCAAATTCATCCGGTCAGTATAAAACACGGACTGCGGACTACGGACTACGGACTACGGACTGGGTATAAAACTCGGACTCGGGTATAAAACGCGGACCGAGCGTTACGGACTCGGTAAAAAAACACGAAGAAAGGTTCTACATTGAATAAATTCTCGCACGAACGTTTTCATAAATAGAAGCTACCTGTATAAATTATAGAAGTCTCATTTCCCGAAAGTGCCGGCTCATACAGGTTTATAAACCATACTCGATTACCGAAAAAGAAATAGAAGACACTGAAAGTCACAAAATTGATGGGCTGTATGAATTTTCGAATGATTCAAGCCATGATTAAATGTTTTGGAAGATCAACAGTCGCGAGAATTGAGGACAATTCGAACGACATGTCCCGTTCGTTTATACGATCGTGTATTAAATAAATACACGTAGATACGGCCATGGCGAAATGAGGAACAAAAAGTTGATAAATAGAAGAAGCGACATTACACAAGGATGGCAGTTCTGCACTCCTTAATATCGCCTTGGAAAAGGAAGGGGAAAAAAGAAAAAAAGTTCTTACAACACGGGGTATTCGTATTTGGTCACCCACCCAAGTACTATCCCCGCCGAACAGGGCTTAACTTTGTTGAGCAGACGAAACATGTTGCTGTCCTTGTGGTATAGTGACTCAGCGGTGAATCATTTTTTTTAAATTTCAAAGATGAGAAAAGGTATCAAAAAGAAAAAAAAAATCTGATACTTCATGGCTGGGAAAGTAGAGAACAAAAAGTTAGAGGAATATGAAAATGAGAACTATTACTTGCTTTGGTGATCGGACAAGCGGCACTTTCGAAATAATTGTCTCGGTCTCTCGGACGAAGATAACTCGGTCTCAAGGAGCGATAACTTTGTTGTAGTAGTAGTAGTAGTAGTAGTAGTAGTAGTAGTAGTAGTAGTAGTAGTAGTAGTAGTAGTAGTAGTAGTAGTAGTAGTAGTAGTAGTAGTAGTAGTAGTAGTAGTAGTACTAGTAGTAGTACTAGTAGTAGTACTAGTAGTAGTACTAGTAGTAGTAGTAGTAGTACTAGTAGTAGTACTAGTAGTAGTACTAGTAGTAGTACTAGTAGTAGTAGTAGTAGTAGTAGTACTAGTAGTAGTAGTACTAGTAGTAGTAGTAGTAGTAGTAGTAGTAGTAGTAGTAGTACTAGTAGTAGTAGTAGTAGTACTAGTAGTAGTAGTAGTAGTAGTAGTAGTAGTAGTAGTAGTAGTAGTAGTAGTAGTAGTAGTAGTAGTAGTAGTAGTAGTAGTAGTAGTAGTAGTAGTAGTAGTAGTACTACTACTAGTAGTAGTAGTAGTAGTAGTAGTAGTAGTAGTAGTAGTAGTAGTAGTAGTAGTAGTAGTAGTAGTAGTACACTCCTCCTTGGGCGTTTAGCGGACATCAGTGGCGCTTAGCGGACCTTTCTAGTGGCGCTGAGCGGACATGTGGCGCTTTCCGGACATTGATGGCGCTGAGCGGACGTTTTCCGATGGCGCTTAGCGGACGCTGTGGCGCTTTGCGGACAAAAGAGGCGTTTAGCGGACATTATGCAAATTTTGGCGCTTAACGGACTGTCCGACGCAATGGCGCTTTTTTCTGTTTTTTCAATCTCTGCCCGTTTTTCGATAATACAGCTCAAAAGGTTCATACTTTGTATTCTAGCATGTCCGTAGATCTTCTATTTAATGCGCGGTATCTTTAGCCGATTTTAAGTATTTTGGGTGTGCCTTTCCCATGATAGGTGTTCTTCTCACCTCAACAAATATCAAGACGAGCGTAAAACTGTTTCGAACTTACTAAACTGTCGTGAGCAAAAATGGAATCTCATCAAAACATGTTAAAACCAAAATCATTAGGATTTCATCTTCTTGGCAGTCGTTGTTGCAGGTGTCAATCATCCAGGGTTGTTCTATGTGATAACCAAAATGTTAAACTTGGCACTATCTAAAATCTTGCTGACTATTAAGTTTTTAGGTACAAAAAGGAGAAGATATAACTGGTTAAAGATTGTAATGCAACCCCCATATTGAATCAATTTTGCAATGGTATAGAAACTGTAGATTGTAGTGATGTTAATGTATTGTAATATACAGTAAAAAAAAATGTAAATGTAAATCTGATTTATAGTGCACATGCACTTAGCATAGGACTAAGTTACTTGTAGGTTGTCGTAGCTTTACATGATAGTTTTCTATAGTTATGATATAGAGAAATGATTTTTTGAGACATATTTTAAGCAGAACTTAAACAATTATTATGAAGAAATAGATTTTTAAATTTATTTGTTCATAATAATTAACAAAAAGCCTTTTTCACGGTTACCTTTGCACATTTGCATTACAATAAAATCTAGCATATCTGCGAGGCAATTTCAGTCGGGCTAAAACTACAAAATAGCCCGAAATTGCCTCGCATACGTGCTAAATTTTATTGTAATGCAAATGCGCAAAGCTAACCGTGAAATTGTGAGAATTAATGTTTTTCAAGAGCAAAGTGAGAGTGCTCCAGAGATAAAAAAAAAAAAAAAATGTGCCTCAAATGAATGATCCATTTTTCTTTGTTCGATTGATTGGGGACGGGAAAATGACACACTCGTCATGCTAAAGTTCAAATATGAGTAATTTTATTAAACAAGGCCTTTTCATTGGCCATTAATGAATGAAAATAATAAAGTACTCATAAGCATGCGAATCTGTGTAAATCGCATTCATTCATTCGAAAGGCCAACTTCTTCACAAATGAAAACTTTTCTTAACCCTTTCCTGCCTGA
>JAHPZR010025819.1:0-20000 GCA_019787425.1 Platygyra sinensis
CACGAGAATCTCGGGCCGAATTGTCACTGGAAGACCACTAAGGGAGCGAACGGTGCTGTTATTACATCTGTAGCTTGCTCCGGGGAGTTCCATAAGCCCGAGGCGGACAACAAAGGTGGCTTGGAAGAAGCAGGCCAGAAGCCGGGACAAGGAGAACAATTCGGAAGTAAACAAACGAATGCCAAATTACTAACTTCACCATGAAGCCTGAAGGAGGGGAAAAAGAAATGAAGTTGCCAAAGTAAGTCAGTGCATGA
Source organism: Platygyra sinensis (assembly GCA_019787425.1). NCBI lineage: Eukaryota > Metazoa > Cnidaria > Anthozoa > Scleractinia > Merulinidae > Platygyra > Platygyra sinensis. Next base: position 258 of record JAHPZR010025819.1, read on the forward strand.
CGAGAACGCTTGGTAAACACTGGTTATGAAATGATTGTCATAAAATACAAACCAAAGCCATCAAATCATTCACTAAGCCAATTAGACCTCGAGGACAAAAACAGTCAACTATCCGAAGTTGTAAAAACAAAGCCAAACCAACCAAACACAAACCAACCAAATGATTGAGTTTTTTGTTTTTCTAGCTAACCTGAATTGAAAGTTACAGAACTGCAACGCAAACACTTCTTTAGTAAATTGAAAAATATTCCTAACTGCCTTAATCTTAAAGTACTCGAAGTTTAGCTATTTTACGTTAATTGGAGAATTCGTGAGAGCCAATAGTCGTATAGAGCTGCGGTCCATGATAGTCATCATGGACCGCGAAAATGATGTAACCTACAAACACAATTCAAGAGCCAAACTTACAAATTGCCGCAACTTTTCCAACAAACCAAAATCAAGTTGTGAATGCCAATTGGAAAATTGGAGTGAAATTTTTGAGAAACTCGTCGGCTTTAAAGCGGACGAAGTGATCTTAAGAACTGTGTCGCGCCCTGGTGAATTTTGGCGTTATCTTGGCGATACAATTTTTTGGTCCATGCCCTTAACCTTTATAGACAATAATACAAGGTCATAAATTATCCAGAACTTGGCACTGAAACCACTAGTACTGCCCGTCGCTCGTGGTTTCTCTCGAGTTTTGAAAATATTATGACGTCATTTGGTATGATATAATCAGAAAACTGAATGCGTTTTTTAGGGCGATAAGGAGTTTGAAGATGAGGCAGTTATCACAACCAACGCTTTCCGTAAGATACATCGAGCACTCCCAATGAAAGTTAAGCCCGGAGCTTAGTCTTCAAGCCAAGACGTATGCTGAGAAAATCGCCAGCATGGGGTCACTTCAACATGATATGATGCTGTGAAACACCTGGACGAAGGAGAGAACCTTGCGATGGGCTGCAAGCAATATGGGGTACCTCTTACCGCAAAGGAACCATAACGAACTGGTGAGAACATTTTCACTGTATCTTGTGTTCTTTCTCCTGACTAAAATTACCAAGAGGGGTGCTCCTTTCGTGCCGTGGGTCAAAATTCAGTCTTGTTCTGTTGCCACTCATTCCTTTAATGTCTCATGATGCACCATCACGTTTTCAGATTACATTTTTTATCCCATTGACAACGTAGACAACGTAGACATGTTAATATTGGCCGGGGGATCTTAGATCCTACAGTAGCTTTTTATCTCGAAGTTTATCGCAGTAGCTCGGGTCAAAAGTTCCTTTAAATACACTCTTCTTGTACTCCCCCTTGTAATTTCCAGACGGCTTGAAGCGTCCCACAACGAAAACGCACGGCATTCCGTTTTGCTGACCGGGTGCCATTCCTATCCCAAACTCGGTGCTGTCAGACCACACCAACTGAGTGAAATGCCCTGTTGACATGCTAAACTCTCCTCGGTTGAAGTCATAAGCGCATACCTCGTTATACCTAAATAGAGACCAAGAGAAAATATCTGGTCACTGAGCCAAATCAGGAGCCCATTACTAGGAGCCTGCAACTCCCACAAAAAGCCAATGCAACGGCATTTTTACAGACCATTCTACATGAGCATGCTTCGGTAAGGATAAAACAAAGCGGCCTCGCGTGAACATGTCGACATCATGTGGACATGCCTACATTAGTTCGTGCTTTTGATTGCAATTGGTCACTGAGGTTCCTCAGGGGATCTGGTGTCGAGATAAATTCAACTTAAAATAGATCGGTCTGTTAAAACGCCGTGACAGGAATATGGGGTGGTTGCAGATACATCACGAAAAATTTAATTTCTGACGGCACGATGGAGAAGCTCGCGCGGGGGTTCATGAGACGTTTAGAGACCACTTAGGCTTTTGGCGGGAGATTTAAGTGATCCTGGATCAATCCATCTGTCTTATTAAGCTTTTTTTAAAAATCTGTTATCCATAGATGACTGAAATTGTTATGACTTCCTAACTATTCCACATTTGTTTGGTGGCCACAACTTAAGGGTGGTTTATAGTGTTTTTATATTTAGATCTGGGATTAGAACCAATAGTTGTGATCCCCAAGGATACAGATTATCTTATTATACGGAATGCATCTATATCAGCCGGATGACTGACTGGAGCATCCCAAATAAGCCATTCACATTGAATGTCTCCTGTTAGGGTAATCTGGATAACGTGATGGTGCATCATGAGACATTAAAGGATGAGGGCAACAGAACAAGACTGAATTTGACCCACGGCACGAAAGGAGCACCCCTCTTGGTAATTTTAGTCAGGAGAAAGAACACAAGATACAGTGAAAATGTTCTCACCAGTTCGTTATGGCTTCCTTTGCGGTAAGAGGTACCCCATATTGCTTGCAGCCCATCGCAAGGTTCTCTCCTTCGTCCAGGTGTTTCACAGCATCATAGTCATGTTGAAGTGACCCCATGCTGGCGATTTTCTCAGCATACGTCTTGGCTTGAAGACTAAGCTCCGGGCTTAACTTCATTGGGAGTGCTCGATGTATCTTACGGAAAGCGTTGGTTGTGATAACTGCCTCATCTTCAAACTCCTTATCGCCTAAAAAATACGCATTCAGTTTTCTGATTATATCATACCAAATGACGTCATAATATTTTCAAAACTCGAGAGAAACCACGAGCGACGGGCGAGTACTAGTGGTTTCAGTGCCAAGTTCTGGATAATTTATGACCTTGTATTATTGTCTATAAAGGTTAAGGGCATGGACCAAAAAAATGTATCGCCAAGATAACGCCAAAAATTCACCAGGGCGCGACACAGTTCTTAAGATCACTTCGTCCGCTTAAAGCCGACGAGTTTCTCAAAATTTCACTCCAATTTTCCCAATTGGCATTTCACAACTTGATTTTGGTTTGTTGGAAAAGTTGCGGCAATTTGTAAGTTTGGCTCTTGAATTGTGTTGTAGGTTACATCATGTTCGCGGTCCATGATGACTATCATGGACCGCAGCTCTATACGACTAGTTGGCTCTCACGAATTCTCCAATTAACGTAAAATAGCTAAACTTCGAGTACTTTAAGATTAAGCAGTTAGAATATTTTTCAATTTACTAAAGAAAGTGTTTGCGTTGCAGTTCTGTAACTTTCAATTCAGGTTAGCTAGCAAAACAAAAAACTCAATCATTTGGTTGGTTGGTTGGTTGGTTTGGCTTTGTTTTACAACTTCGGAGTAGTTGACTGTTTTGTCCTCGAGGTCTAATTGGCTTAGTGAATGATTTGATGGCTTTGGTTTGTATTTTATGACAATCATTTCATAACCAGTGTTTACCAAGCGTTCTCGTCATGCACTGACTTACTTTGCAACTTCATTTCTTTTTCCCCTCCTTCAGGCTTCATGGGTGAAGTTAGTAATTTGGCATTCGTTTGTTTACTTCCGAATTGTTCTCCTTGTCCCGGCCTCTGGCCTGCTTCTTCCAAGCCACCTTTGTTGTCCGCCTCGGGCTTATGGAACTCTCCGGAGCAAGCTACAGATGTAATAACAGCACCGTTCGCTCCCTTAGTGGTCTTCCAGTGACAATTCGGCCCGAGATTCTCGTGAAGCCCCAGTTTCGTTTCTTTATCAGTTATCAGTTTCGCGACTCCAGCCACTTTGCTATCGTTTTTCCCGTTTCCGTAATTTCGCACTCCAGGTATGTTGAAAGGAAAATGTCCAACACCAAAGTTTGGATTTTCCGACTCAGGCTTTATGTTCGAGGCCACAGAAGTGTCAGTCTGGTTTTCCTTTTCACTGGTCGCTTTGTACTCCGTACCAGCATTTTGGCCGTTCACTGCGATTGTGACGATTTTACTTGAGGCATTTTCTCCGGTGGGATTCCCTTGGTCACCGTTGGCCAAAGAGTTATTTCCCAGGCTTATGGTTAATCCGCTAGGTGATACAGGTCTAGCAGGAGTTTTTACTGTTATGGCTACACCTGGTGCCTTAGAAATGGTGCCGTTGATCAGCTTTTCTTGGTTGTTCCCTTGGCCGAGACCTTCTTTCATCTTTTGTAGCACTTCCTGGGATAACGCTGATGGTGTGTTAGAAGATTCTGTTATTGGATGTTGCTCCGTACCGTTTACTTGCTTCTGTTCAGTTTTAAGCTGGTCGGTAATTCCACCCGATTCTTGATGTTGTTGGATGGCTTCCCCTGGCTTATTGGACGTTGCTTCTGGTCCCTGTAACTTGGTAATCGTTTGATTGACAGCTACCGCCTTTTCTTGAGTTTCTTGGGGTGATTTCTGATTCGTTGCTGCCGCAGTTACACTATCTGTGGTGTTGGCTTTAATATCGCTTGCTCTGGGTCGTTCATGAAACAGAGGACTTCCACTCAAGAGGACAAAGTCTTGCAGTGGAGTGGGGACCGTTTCTCGTTGTGCACTTATTGCTGCAACATGCGCTGGTGAGTGGTGTCTTGCATGCAGCTTATGCTGATGTTTAGAAGCATGCTCTGTACTTCTGTCACTGAGCAAGTCGTTCTTCTTATGGTGGTGTCCTTTGTGAGGTAGGGTTAAGCCCTCGATCACTGTAACGACCATGAAAGAAGGGATCAAAATACTAATATCAAAAGGTATAGATATAAGGATAGAGAAATATTTTTTAAACAAAAGAAAAAAACTGTCATTTATGTAAGCAAATTTGTTAAGTAAACGCCTTGCTAAAATACTGTTTCTTCGCCGGCTTAAAGTGCATATAACCCCCAAAATTTTTTTCGCTTAAACAATAAAGCTTATTTTGTGGAGTAATTAACCGCAAAAATTTTCGATTTGGTTAAATCCTCGAATTTCTGTGCCCCCTTGAAACCGAGTTTCGTATGGTTCACGACCGAGCATAAGGAGTCTGGGGAGACTAAAGCCGTGACGTCACTTCGAGAACGAAAGCTTCGGCTGTCCCAGTCGGGCCTTTTACTCTGTGTGAGCGTGGAAGCCTTTTTGCCGCACAAGTTTTTCGCTGGGGGCTCCACAGTCGACAGATTTCTGTTTTTATCAACAATATCTTCTACTTCGTCGGATTCTGAAATGAGCTTTGACTCAGAAGACTCCGAAATTTATTATATCGCTGAAGAGAATGACGACTCGCACTTGTAAACAAAGCAAAGTGAATAGTTAAATGATGACGTCCGAGCTGATTTATATGCTGACAACTCTCTGGCCAACGAAGAATGGATAGACAAATGAGGTGGATGCTGACAAAGAACTCGAACGAGCTCTGATGGACAGACCCGAAGGCAATGATATGCAGAAGTCAAAGAGACTGTAGCGTGTGGTGCGTATATTTACTAAATTCGCGCATTCTTCGATCTCGCATTAACATACTTTCGTATAAATAAAAGTCAAGTGCGTTAACTTTCTCAAATTATTTTAACTTCACTCGTTCAACGTAGACCAAAATGATTATCCCATGACACAATGTTTGTGTTCTTTTCCTGCGAGTGTGGAAATTGTAGCGTCGCTTCCCTTCAAAACATCAGCGAATGTTATTGTTGTTATTATTATATTAAAGTGAGTTAGAAGGTTGTCAAGACTCAAAGAAGAGTGATCTTGTTCTTGAAGATATTGGTGCTGATGTTACCTTAAAGTGTGTACTGAATATCCAGGAATTAAACCTGTATGGCTGCAGAAATGGAGTTTTAAGATTAGTAGTGGGCAAATACAAAACTATCTGTCGGCTGTGCCGACTGACTGCTGTTGTTTCTCAGATCAGATGCAACAACGGCTGCATGAATCGATGGACGGTTATTCCAAATTCGTCTCGCTTAAGTCACTGAGTCAGCAAAATCCCTTCCTCTCTCTGAAAATCCAGGCATCGAGCGAGATCATCTGGTTTGAAATACTTTATGGAACAGATCACGAACTCTTAGACGGCTATCACTTTGTACGTTTCTTCTCTTCAGGACATCTCTCCATAAAACGGTATGGCATAAAGCGGAGTACCTCCTGTAAGTTTGTTGTAATGCTACATCACACTACAGCGCACCTGGCTAGCATTTTTTTCGAACAACTTTTCCAGCCTTTCCCACAGAAACAAGTAAATATGCGAATCTCAGAATCATCGTGTTCTCGATTTGACGTCACATCCGGCCCTCGACCCATTCTCCGTTGAACTCGGTCGTGGACCAAAATGGCGGCAATTTCACGTACTTTGACGAGCCATAGAAAATCAAAGATTTAACCAAATCGAAAAATTTTTGCGGCTAATTACTCCACAAAATAAGCTTTATTGTTTTAGCGAAAAAAGTTTTTGGGGTAAGGTGCACTTTAACGCAAGTCAGATCATAACATGGCCATATAACATCATTAGAAAAGCCCCCGTTGTAAAGTCGTGCCGTCAAACTCACAGTGGAAGCAAGGTTAGCTTCGTTCCTCGAGGGAAATTTATTTCCATTGGCAAATTTATTGAAGAATTGAGTCATAGCTTTAGCTTTGCATCATGGACTGTTTTAATGCCCTTAGATAGCTAGAGGTGCTTGACTGGTAACTAGATCTCTCCAAAGTCCTGCGTGCATTATAACTCGATGATGCATGCTAAAGCGAGAAACAGTTCTTACTTATTGTTGTTATCAACCCACCTACTCGGATTATTTTTGGTTCTTATGAACTACCAAACTGTTGTAGATCTTAATTTCAGGAAAACGGAGAAACGATAGTAATCAGATACCCTGTGTGTTGATATTACGTACGTAATTATTCCCTCCCGATTTGTCTCGCCCACTTCGTTTCTACGCAGCTTAGATCAACATTTATAGTCCCGGGAAAGCTCGCATCCTTATTTGTTGTGCATCTTTTATTTGTCTTTTTCCTATTTGGTTGTAAAACAACACATACCAATAATGTATACTCACCACATTGCAAAAGTATAAGCGCTGCTATGGACCTCAAACAGCTCATTTCTTTTACTCTGCAGTGAGAAGATATCAGTTAAATTGAATCGTTTATAAAGCTAGCTTTTAGCTAGACAAAAGCAGTTTGCTTTAGGCAGCATTACGGTTTGCTCAATCACAATGATTTCCAATCGATACTTCGTTACGATCAGCGTGCGTGTTATAATTAGTGCAAGAGTTGTTATTATCCGCTGGTAGTCGAAATTGCTTGTTGATCAAAATCCCAGCGATGATCAACTTTTGTTACATATATCGTTTCGCAGCCTCTCATGACCAGTAAGTAATGCTGAAATGCCAAAACTTCGTCTACTTTCAAATTCACCACTTTCGAGTTAGGAGGCAAAGTGCTCATGAACAAAACAAGATGAAGGTTTCAGTTTCTAATTAGACAACGATATGAAAGGAAAAAACCAAATTATTGTTTCCCACTACGAATATATGGTATTGCTTCAGTAAACAGTTTCTTGCAATACAAACCTGTGAAAGCTGGCGAGTAAACAAGGCCTTGTTTGCAATTGGCAATGACGTATAAACGATCCTTCACGCCCTCCTAATGATTTCTTTCTATTTGTCTGAAAAAATTTCCGAGGGTTAGGATTATTTTTCAACAGCAATATAAAAAATGCATTGTACTAGATGCAAAACCCTTAAAGACCTACAAGTTGAAACAATTATCTCATGTCTAAGCTAACAAGTACAGGTATGTCAAGGACTTTTTAACGCTTGAAGAATTCTTGCACTTTTAACAAATCTGCAAATTTCTCCTGTTTAAAGCTAAGGTAATTTATTCCAGTGCTATTGTAGAATGAGTCAAAAATTGTCGGCTACAGAAAAAGGAGAGAAAAAACGTATGAATAAGTTTTACTTTTTTCAGATGGGCAGATTTATCAATTAGAAGGAATTATTGTAAGGGATTTCAATTTAAATAGAATCATTGGATGCTATGTTTTTCAAAGCGACTTATGGTTGGGGTACATTGAAAGGCATATCCCATGATTTCTGACTATCTACGAAATCACGGTGAAACCAATTTATCGACGTGGTGCTATATGAAAAGACAGGACTAGTCCGACAGTTGTCATACGTGATCCAGGTCTCTCTAGATACTGTTATAATGTAAAGTACTACCCGAGCAATGGGAGGGGTTGGGGGCTTTATTATATATCTATGCTAGCGACCCACGGTTGCAATGCAAGTCTATTATTCGGGGTATGGTTAAAAAAGGACAGACGTCTTCGACCTTTTTGCTCGTTGGATTTTACTGATCCAGTTGTTATGCAAAGTGGTGCTAGTGGCTGGGATTGTACAAGTACCAAAGTTCTGTACGGGGAGACTTCGCCTCGAAGTTCAAAACCTTACCCTTTTGTATACAACTTTGAACTTTTAGAGAACATAGGTAACCCCTAAAGAACTAATTAGAAAGACGCTGCATCCTTTCTCTAAACCCTTGGAATGAACTTAATACTACAGGAGAACATTAAGCACTACCAGAAGAGATGTTAACCAAAGGATAAGTATCATTTGTTTAGTTTCCCTACGCTGTCATATATCTCAACTTGTAAATTCCCTACCCTTCTGTAAACCTCAAGCTCGCAAGAGGTACCCCGCTTTCATGCGGAGTCTCCCGTATAGTCCATTATAGGAAGTAACCTGCGATTACCACGAAACCATTTCCATTTGCATTTCAATTTCTTACCCAATCACATAAACCAACTAAATCATTCTCAGATAATTGTTCGGAAAAGCCATTTCTTTAAATGTTTTAAGTAACCAGCACTCAAAGTTGGTGGGTGCCTGAAATCCATCTCCCCCTCCAACGGCCTAAACTGACACTTTCAAACGACGTTTACATGGCAGATGTTGCTGAGAAAAACCCTTCAACTCATCTGGACGTGGACAAGACCTTCCGTTGCTTGATCAGTTGACTGTACTACGAGGTCAGTCGAAAGAAAGGAGAAAAGTGACTTGGTGCTGCGGCACGCCAAGTTACGTTTAGTATGGCAAAAATAGCAATAAAACGTGCATTGCAAGCAGTTGATTAATAACGTCATGCAGGGATAAGGATATCAATGGTCGAAACAAAAATTCACAAATCGGTGAAACATTTGACAGTCCGTAACAGTGAACTGATTCACACAGGTGAATTGATTTTCTAGTGAAAAAGACTAGTCTTGAGCATTGAGTCAAATAAGATTTATCTTCTGTGAAGTCGCTCCACCAGCGACATAATGAGGACAGGTGGAGGTGCGGTGCAAGAGTGCCGGGGCCACTGTATGTGATGAACAACTGACAAACTGCTGGTCCACGGTACGACGGAGAAATCTGACAACGCAGGTCTATCCTACCGTCCACTCTAATCCGTCACGAAGACGGAGCTTTCATTTCGAAAACGCTCCTCAAACTGCAGAAATTTGAAAACGAAGGCATTTTTCGTTTTTGTGTGAACAGACGAAAACATTTTGAAAAGGATGGAGTCATGATTATCAACTGATCTCCCTGACTGAATTTTCCTCAAACACAAATCGAAAATAACCGGTGATGATTGCGTTTTTTATACCCCCAGAGTAGTGTGAGCAGGTCCTTAGAGTCTTTATGTATTATCCTTTACACGTGCTTATTTAACAAATAAAGAAGCCTAAGCCGTGTATTACACTGTGATAAAACACGATGGTCATTTGAGAACACGAGGGAAATGTAGTAACACGAGCCGCGGGCGAGTGTTTTCTACATTTCTCGAGTGTTTTCAAATGACAATCGTGTTTTATTACAGTGTAATACATGGCTTAGGCTTCTTCATTTGCTTTAAATATAGATTTTACGCGCGCAAAACAATAAAACACGCTTTTTCTTTGTTTAATACTCTGATAAAACATGGGTTTTTGACCAATCAGAGCGCGCGCAGGATCCTATCTATATTTTCATTGGTAGTAATAAAGTTTCGTGGGTGCTCATGCAATCACCGCACACTAGAGTAGTCTTTTTTTCTCTTGGATTAACTGGCAATTCTCCGGCTATGAGACGAGCGTGCAGGGAATAATTGTAGGTGTATTCATGAAAAAGAAAGAAATAAGCTCTTTCAAGGATACAACTAACATGATTCCCTGCAGGCACGTCTCATAGCCGGAGAATTGCCAGTTAGCCCATTCTCTATTTTCCAATTCCCCATAATGCACCCTGTTTGCCCCCCAAATTTTGCATAAACTATTGTTGTCAAATGCTCTTGGGAAGTCTGCATATTCCCAAGAGTATTCCACAGCAATAGTTTATGCAAAACTTGGGGAGCAAACAGAATGCATTACGGGGAATTGGAGAAAAGAGAATTACAGGATTGTAATAAAAACTTTTGCTACAGTAAGAATATCACAGCAGTCACTATACTTTTGAACTCCAACATTTATTATAAAGCAAACAGTTAATGCAATTCATTTCTTTTACATTTATTTATAACAATATTTCTTTACACTTATTAAGAGCAGAACCAAAAAACTCAGTAGTCTCATAATTATACTGCCGGCTGCAGATTTACAGATTGCGTCTGAATCTAAGCGTCATTTTAAATTTTAAGATTCTGATAAGCAGCACTCAGTTTCTTAATTACTATTTGAAACATAAGTACTGCGAAAGAAAGCAAATAAATAAATATCTCGAAAGCAGACCTAAGGTACAGGACACACTATGGAGAGACTTCAACTGATCACAAAATTTGTTTGATTAAAGTTCTTTTTAAATTTACATAATTCTTTATTAGTCTTTTCAGGGAGCTTGGGAAATAACGCATTAAAGTGTGATTTAAAACCTCTAAAATAAGATCAATCTCAATCGTTCTATTCGCTGAAACCGATCTTACGTTTTCACGACTGGATGCAAATTTGTGGCAAACTTACATTTTCAGTTAAGAACACAATTGTTGTCATATCTACTTCTTAACGTTATTGCAATAAGCTTCATTAAAGTTTCCTCTTAGCACTTGGTCCTGGAATTCCCCCATCATATTGCCCGCGATTTCATAACGCCCGACAACATAGATACATGGCATGCCATTCTGCGTTGCCTTTCCTTGTCCAATGCCGAGCTTTATGCTGTCCTTCCATACCACCTGTGTAAAGTGACCAGTGCCAGAACTGAATCCGCCATTAGAAAAGCTGTAACCGGGTTTGCATACCTCGTCGTACCTAGTGTGGTGAAACAAACAAGTCTTCGTTAGAAAAACAATGCTGAAGTATATAGACAATAGCACTCTGAAGCCCCTCTGCGAATGTATTTTAATCATAACCATAATCATAATCATAATCATAATCATAATCATAATCATAATCATAATCATAATCATAATCATAATCATAATCATAATCATAATCATAATCATAATCATAATCATAATCATAATCATAATCATAATCATAATCAAACTTATTTAATGAGGGTGGCACTTAACAGCAAAGCTGTCAAACCTGTGGCCCTCATCAGTTCTGGATCGAGTTGGAATTTGGAGTGTTAGTTTTTGTGGAGGGAGGAAAACCGGACAACCCGGAGAAAAACCCTCGGAGCAGGGACGAGAACCAGCATGCCAACAAACTCAACCTCAGTTCACAGCATAATTATGCAAATACTGAAAAATATGCATAGTCAATCATATCAATTCAATTATACGAAATTCAGCAGTCGAACCCAGGCCACAGCGGTGGGAGGCGAGCGCTCTCGCCACTGCGCCATTCCTGCATCCCTCTGTGCATGTGGTGTACTAGCTATCGCACTAGGCATTGCGTTTCTGTAAAATAATCGTTAATTTAACCTGGCAGAAATGCTGATAAAATCATCTTGACTAGTATTAAAGAACTAAAAAATATTATAAATGTTTTAGAACATACCACATCTTAGTCGCAGATTTTCCTGTCAAGGGACTGCCGTTAGTAGAGCACGCGTATGCCAAATTCTCGCCGATCGACTCTCCTCTTTCTGCCCGAGAGGAATGCATCAGCTGTCCCATATTTGCAATCTTCTGTGCATAAGCTTTAGCTTGGTTACAAAGATCTCGACTTAAAGACATATCTGGAACTCCATGAGTCTTGCGATAATTGTTGTGCGTATTTAAAGCATCCTCTTCAAAATCCGAATCACCTATTTCGATAGACATAAGCAAACGTGTAATGATTATTACCCTTACACCACTAAATTACATGAATTCTGTTTTCCAGGGCTTTTGTAAAGCTTCTGTTGTTTCATTCTTGACCAATGTGTTCCACGACAATCATCAAATTTACAAGTATGGTGAAAATGGGCAGATGAATGGTCGAGGCCTTGCTGTATAGTGATGGCTTACTTTTTACCTTGATTTATCTATTTATTTTTATTTTTTTTCATTTTAGTTTGATAAAACGCATATTTTTCATATAATGGGTGAAACTAAAATTTAAGACAAGATGAGAGAAATCCCAAATGCTTACCCTGTGGCTCGTTAGAATTGGCGCTGCTTCCACCAAGGGCTCCCCCTCCTTCACCAGTCGATGGGCTAGGGTATGAACTAGGTTGGGAAGTTGGCCTATAACTTGGTCGTCGTTCTTGACTTGATCCACTAGGCCTTTCTCTCCATGATGGTCTACTGGGACGTCTAAGGTTATATTGCCATCTCCAGGGATATCTTCTCCGACCATTCACTTCAGGGCCCCTTTCCGGGGTACTCTGTATTCTGTGCTCGACGAAATGGGTCGTTTTTCTACCGTTCAAAAGTGGAATACCCTTTGCCATCTTTAAAAAGTAAACAATCTTCTGATTTCTGTTGTCGTGGTCATTTTCTTTATTTAGTTGGCTGTTTTGCTTTTCTTCAGAAGTTCCTCTGGTGTCGTTCTTTATTCCCAAAAATGGAATTAGCTGCTGCCCTTCGCTAATGTCTTTAGAATTATCCGCTGCTGGAATCGCGTTCGCTTCTTCTGGGGTTCCAACCTTAACTTCATGAGGCGAATAAACTGATACACTAGGTCCTGGCGAGTTTTGTGAGCTTTCTTCTGGCTTGTTACTTGTATCAGGCCTGCTTTGGGCATCACTTGGCGATATTTCCACACTTTGCTGTTGTTGGTGTAAACTTGCATCGTTGACAAACCTGCCTTCATGACCATGTTTTGTATCGACTTCAGTCGATGAAAGCATCTGATCTGATGATTCCCTTTGCGTTGTTGAATCGATGCTGGTACTAATCAAAGGCCTAACTCTATTTGACTCTGAGACTGGCGACAATGCTTCAACTGACTGATGTCTCTGTTCTTTTTCTAATGACTCATTTTGATCTGACGTGTCGCTAGAGCCAGAGTTAGTCTCAGTTTGATGTTCCGTGCTACTTTGTAACGAGCCTGTGGGCTGTTGGTCTTGGTTGAGGTTTACACCATTATCTGAAATTGTTGAGGATAGCCCGTTTAATGTATCTTCTTGCTTTGTTGCTTCCATTTGGCTGCCTCTCGATGGAATGACTCTCCCTGCATCACCACCTGTCTCAGAGCTTGAAATAGATGCCTCTACTGGCTTTTGCTCTACGTTCTGTTGTAATTCCTCATTGTTATGACCAAACGCCACCTTCGGATTACTTCCCTCGCGATCGGAAAGCGGAGATTGCTCTTCTTTATCACCCTCTCCTTGGTTTTCTGTGTGTCCTTGCAAATTGATCGAAGTGTCACTCGACGCAACGTTTGTGTTAGCCCCAGGCACTGGGCTACTTTGTAGCGTCTCCTGTGTTTGAGGAGAGTCAGCTCCGTTTGCAAATGCACTTTCATGATCCGGCTGTTTATCGAGTGTTCCTTGCTGTCCCACTGCCTCAGATTCGTCAGAGTTGCGGTCATTTGGTAATTCCTTATTTTGATGATTAAAAGCTGTCGGATGGCTTCCTTCCCCGTATAGACGTGAAGACGATATGTCATTAGTAGGTCCATTCGGAATAGACGCTTGTCCTAGTGAGTTTATTGAACTGGAGCTCGAGTCTTCATTTTTATCAGGCTCATGTTCACCATTACGTTGTGATGTTTCCACGTACTCGTTTTGTGGGATAGAACCATCGGTAGAGGTATCTTCGTGTTCCGGTGTGGCTTCCACTGCACTCGCCGACAACATTTGTTGTGGTGTATCTTGCTGTTTTTCTTTTTCATTGTGGCTGGTATTTGAAGCCTCAGGGTTGGAAACCGATCCTTCAACTGACTGTTCTCTCTGATCTTTGGTCAATTCCTCATTCCGATTACTAAACTCTGCTAGATAACTTCCTTCCCGAAATGGAAGAGAGGGTGGTGCTATATTTTCAGAATCAGGTTCTTTTGATTTTTCAGTAGAAAATGTTTTGTCAGGAATTGTAAGTGATGGGTCTTTAGCGCTTTGCACAGGAGCTGCATAATTACTTTCTCCATGCGATGGTCCTGTCGTTATCTTGCGCGTGAGCTCTTGATCGAAAGAGCTTTCAATTATCTTATGGGGTCGCAGTTGATTGATAAATTTGTCTACTTGAGAATCCCCTTCATTTTGATTAGAACTCTGTAAGGGCATTGTCATGGATTCATTTGTCTTTTCAAACGGTATTTTTCTTGACTCAAAAGCGACTCGAGAATTTTGATCCCCTGTGGCAGCGAGGTTATTCATACTTGGCGACACTCCTGCCCCTTGCGTGTTTGACTCTAACTGCTGCTCGTGATTTTGATATAAAGGCCGTCGACCAAATTGATCGTACGAGGTTTCTACTTTGCCGTTTTCACTGTCTATGGCAGTTGAAGTTGGAATGAATTCACTCTGTAACTGTATGTTTTTATTTCCGAGTTTAGAGATGTCTTCGTTGCTCCTGAAACCATTTGATACAGCAGGAGAGGTCCCTGACTCTTTTTCAGATGATTCCACACCGCTGGGAAGTTCATCCATGCTTGGTTGGCGTAATGACTTCCCTGGTCTCTCATATTCAGTTGGTCCAGTTATGATATTTGAATGAAATTCGTGGTGTTGTTGTAAGCCAACGCGATATCCCTGTTTTCCTACAAATCGTCCTTGATTATAAACACTTGGACCTAGCAGATTTGACTCCTCGTCGTAAGACTTCATATGAGGTTTATCGGAAAGTTTGTTTTGAACTTGCTGTTCCCCAGCAAACGGACCGCTGCTATCTGCACTACTAGCAAAATTCTCTTGCGTTTTACCTGTTACCAAGATTTGATGCACTTGTTCCACAGGACGATCGCTAAGTGGATTCTCAGCGGACTTCTCTCTATGCTGATAATGGTTATTTTCTTCTTTGTAGTTACCAGATAAAGGGGTCGCCTTGAGGTGTTTTATTTGTGACGAACTTCCTGATACTTCGTGTATGTGCGTGTATTTTGCATTTTCCAAGCGTTCGCTTTTTGAGTTGGAGAGGGATGCATTCGAGGAAGATTGTTGATTTTCATCGAAATTATCAGTGTTGTTCTGCATTTCTTTTCCTACCTCACTTGATAGAGATGTTTGAAATTGTTGATTCTCCTTTGATTTCTTGTTCACAACATTTCCCACTACACCCTCTTCCGTGTGAACTTCCTTTTGAATTTGGACGCTGTCTTCCTCCTTGGGATGGTCATTGCTTTTATCGGCTTCTAGCTTTGCGAAACCTGTACCCTTGTTTCTGTCACGCTCTTTGTTAATATGATAGAGGCCATGGCCATGCTCTCGTTCTTGGGTCCTTCCAGATTCCGAAACTGGTCTACCGTTCAAGAGCGGAGCCCCAGTGAAAAGTGCCTCGGTGTAACTATAACCCTCATTCGATGGATATTCTTTCGAAGATGTTTGTAGCGTTGCTGCCAGATCACTGCCTGGTTTATGATGATGATGATGATGATTGGTTCCTTTTGAAGGCCCGTCGTTAAGTTTATCTGATTCGCCTCTGAGGTTAGACGAAAGAATCATCCCCAGCCCCTTGCGATTATGCTCATCCACGATGGGGCTTCCCATAAGTAGTACATAGTGAGACTTTCCAGTGTGTTTCGGTATAGATTCCTTCTTGCTGTGTTTCTTCTTTATGGACTTAGAGAGTGTGTCTTTCGCTGCATGTGTAAAGCAAACTCACACATTGAGAATCAAACATTTTGCTACAGGATGACCAGGGTCGAAAATACACTTTATCAAAAATTTTATTAATTAAAGCTAATCGTTGGCGTACATTAAAGGAAATCGATCACACATCCTTTTTTGTGAGTCTGCAAATTAATGATACATTGTAAATAAGTAAATATTGCGACAATCTAGACAGCTCGATAATTTAATATAATGCATGGCAGTCAATTTAAAGGATGACGCCTGAATTATATTTACGTTACTTACTAGCCCCCAAACCATTTGCTTATTCCACAATGGGAAGAAGCTTTTCACTTATTTCTCGGCGTCGGAAGAAGTACTCCCTGATTACTTGAGAAACTTACCAAGAACGAGAGCAATAAGCGCGAAAGCAAGTTTCAGCCTTACCATCATGGTACTTTTGAGTATTGACTGCAAGGAAACCGTGGGTAAACTGCTGTTAAAAAGATTTCGTAGCATATAAAAGCCAGAATCAGAAGGCAACTCTCGATCATTTCTACCCAAAAATAGTTCTTCTGAACTCACCGTGCAACGCAAATGAGCGAGAAGTGTAGATTAGCAGATTTTCATGGGGAGCTGTCTTTTTCAGCTTCTTGTCACCTGAAGTGCCTCAAGCTATGACCTTCGGTTCTGTTCAAAAAGAACTATTTTCTTTTTTCTTGCGTTCGTTTTCGTTAGACAAGACGCCTAAAATCGACAAACAAAAGCTATCAGCGAATTCTTTTCACGGTAGTTTCCTCTACGTGTATTACTTCATGTTTTGTTTAATTTCAAAACAGGTAAGGTCACAAAACTCAAGTACTGCCATTAACCCTGACAACTTGACATCTCCCTCGCTCTTTTTGACAGGGAACTATATATCAAGGCAAGTTTGCTATATTTGTTATCACAGAGGTCCTACAAGCACCCTTCCTCGTACACCGAATGTTCCTAGAGCGTCAAGATAAAAATATAAAGTGAACCGATGAAGGGAGAAAAAATTATAATTAGCTTTAAAGAAATTTTTAACACACGACGACAACATCTGAAAATGTCTACCAGACTTTTTCAATTTGACATCATAGCTTTGTGCACGCGTGATCTTTTGCGACGCTATTTTTATGGCCTCAGTGCACTTGATCCTTTAGGTTTTGACTTCCGAAGAAGTGATTTTTCCGTAGTCCTAGAGCTCTTTCAACCACACATGTTTACACTATGAATTTATTTTATTTTGATGAATTAGGTTACGTTTTTCATGATCAATCAAAAAGCAAAGTGGCGGTTTGATCGACGAAACAAACAAGACATCGTTTAATGTTCTGGACTCGACGAGGGGTAACTCACTGTAATGGCCTATACTTGGATGCTCCTCCTGAAAGGGGCAACTTTTTTCAGGCTTCGGGAATTTAAAAGGGTTGCGATTTCACAAGTTGAGGTATATGAAATAGGGAAATCTGTCGTTTACTGATTCCAACGTGAAAATGAACTGAATATAAAACAAATTTATTGCCCCCGCAGGGTTTTGGCCCAGAGGCCAAAACCCGAGGAGGCATTATAGTCTCCCGCGCGTATACGTGTAAAGAATGTGTGAAATATGAGAAATATTGGTGTAGTATGCGAATCAATCCCGATTTGAAGAAACTAGGCGCGCACGGTGGTCCCGGTTAATTTTTCAGTCAGCTCGCAAGGCAATGCTACATGGGTAATTCTTGCAACCACGAACACGAGGAGGAGATCGAGGACGATATTATTTGCTGCACGAGGAGGAGAGGAGAATATTTGCGAAAATATATTTTAGGGCGGGTATCTGTCATCACAGTGATTTCTTTATATCCTGAAATCAAAGGTTAATCAGCGGTACCAGATTGAACTGTTTAGTACGGAAGTTGATTTGTCGGACACAAATCAGCAACGGGGTTGTCAGACTCGACCCAAATACTACACGTATAAAGATCACGTTTATTTGGACTGCTTATTTTTACTGAGTAATCTTACGTGGCGTAGAGCCCATGTGACGGCTGGCTTGACTGGCAGGGATCCAAACGTAAAAATAACTGTCTTGCGGCGTTTTCGTTGAGGACAAAAAGCTTGACTCTAATTTCATTATATGGCGACAGTAACGCGATACTTCTGTTTACATCTCGGCAAAAAATCTAGACTTCTGTTCTGCTTTCAAGATTTAAGGCAAATGATTTGTTTCAGTATCAGACTAGAACAACAGAGTGGTTTGATATTTAGTTTTTTCCAGAATGCACTTCGTGAGAGTATTGTGTAAAGAATATCATGTGATAGAATGAGTTAAACAGAATGTGTTGGTTTAGTTAACTTAGTTGATTCTTTGGATCATATTTATGATAAGATGCCTAAGTTAGTTGAACAGTATGAGTGAAATAGTTCATAAAGAAAAATATAAAATTTCAGTTCATACAATAAATAATAGTTTCCTTATACGCAGTGGAATTTTTGTAAGAATTTTTATACCCTTGACGAATAAAATAGAAGCGGGGCAGATTTAGTGAGAACTATTAGTAGTTCTAAGGTTTTGGAAAGGATGCATGCATATGCAGTGTTTTAAAGAAGGAATACATCCCAACAAACGGGGGCGAAGGAGACTGGTGAAAGGGGTGATCTTTTTTAATAAAAAGTACATATCGTTTATGTCAAAACTAAATGGTGCACAAATAGATAAGAGCATGACCCATTTACAGTCAAACTAAGTGAAGCGTACCCCTTAAGATTGCATGAATGAACTGATTATTTGAAACTTGAACCGCGCTAGTCGTTTCAAGAATGCAATAATGAATTGATTATTCGAATATTGAATCCAAGAATACGGCTAATGGGGTTCCGTTTTCGAAAAATCAATTCGCTGTTGCGACTAGTAGGTTTGAAAACTACTAGTCTTTTATAGAATGCAATAGTGAATTGTTTTTTCGAAAACGGAACCCGGTAGCCGTATTCTTGGATCGAACGAGCGAGTTCAATATTCGAATAATCAATTCATTATTGCATTCTTGAAACGACTAGCGGGTTCAAGTTTCAAATAATCAGTTCATTAGTGCAATCTTGAGGGGTACGCTTCACTTAATTTGACTGTAAAACTTTGTAGAGTACCCTCATCCCTTCCCCACACCCTACTTCACGGGTACTGGACGTTAAAATGAAAACCGATTTTGTCGAAAATATGAAATTTGTATTACCACCGAATATATCAAGAATGGAGTTAAATACATTACTAGCCTATGCCCCTTTGCGATACTGGTACGTGCAATCGATGTTCCCCGGCGGAAGCTGAAAATAGCGATGATTAGTAATATAGGCAGTAATATAGGTCAACAGGAATGAAATTCAGATTTACTGAGTACCCTGAACTATAGATACCCTTGGTGGCATAACCATGAATTAGAGGAACATTCCTTACGTACAGCTTTCTCAATTGTGCCATGGTTTCAGCTATTACGTATTACGTTGTTACCCTGTCACTTTGTTACTCTGTTAACTTGCAGTGCCTTGTTACCGGCTTTTACCCTGTTTCCTTGTCACCTTGGTACCGGCTTTTACCCTATTTCCTTGTCACCTTCGTCCTTCGATACTTGTCTACTTTGTTTCCTTGACAGTACCTCGTTACCTTGTTCCTTTGATACCTTCTAATTTTGCTAACTTCCTATTTTGTTGCCGAACGTTGGCAAGGCTAGGAAGGCCTTGTAATACAGCTAGTTTAAGGTAATTCCTTAGTATTGCATTGCGCATCCCTACTGCGCACGATTTTCGCGTCATCAGCGCGCGCACATGAGCGCGTGCACGTGCAAA
>JAHPZR010025819.1:30000-46643 GCA_019787425.1 Platygyra sinensis
GCAAATACCTGGAAAAAAAATCGGGGGTCACCGTGCTCGTTTAAGAGAAAAGGAGAATTTATTCCGTTATCGAGCTTAGTTTGAGGGAAATCTCTCACGTTTTGCACGTGCACGCGCTCATGTGCGCGCGCTGATGACGCGAAAATCGTGCGCAGTAGGGATGCGCAATGCAATACTAAGGAATTACCTTAAACTAGCTGTATTACAAGGCCTTCCTAGCCTTGCCAACGTTCGGCAACAAAATAGGAAGTTAGCAAAATTAGAAGGTATCAAAGGAACAAGGTAACGAGGTACTGTCAAGGAAACAAAGTAGACAAGTATCGAAGGACGAAGGTGACAAGGAAATAGGGTAAAAGCCGGTACCAAGGTGACAAGGAAACAGGGTAAAAGCCGGTAACAAGGCACTGCAAGTTAACAGAGTAACAAAGTGACAGGGTAACAACGTAATACGTAATAGCTGAAACCATGGCACAATTGAGAAAGCTGTACGTAAGGAATGTTCCTCTAATTCATGGTTATGCCACCAAGGGTATCTATAGTTCAGGGTACTCAGTAAATCTGAATTTCATTCCTGTTGACCTATATTACTGCCTATATTACTAATCATCGCTATTTTCAGCTTCCGCCGGGGAACATCGATTGCACGTACCAGTATCGCAAAGGGGCATAGGCTAGTAATGTATTTAACTCCATTCTTGATATATTCGGTGGTAATACAAATTTCATATTTTCGACAAAATCGGTTTTCATTTTAACGTCCAGTACCCGTGAAGTAGGGTGTGGGGAAGGGATGAGGGTACTCTACAAAGTTTTACAGTCAAATTAAGTGAAGCGTACCCCTCAAGATTGCACTAATGAACTGATTATTTGAAACTTGAACCCGCTAGTCGTTTCAAGAATGCAATAATGAATTGATTATTCGAATATTGAACTCGCTCGTTCGATCCAAGAATACGGCTACCGGGTTCCGTTTTCGAAAAAACAATTCACTATTGCATTCTATAAAAGACTAGTAGTTTTCAAACCTACTAGTCGCAACAGCGAATTGATTTTTCGAAAACGGAACCCCATTAGCCGTATTCTTGGATTCAATATTCGAATAATCAATTCATTATTGCATTCTTGAAACGACTAGCGCGGTTCAAGTTTCAAATAATCAGTTCATTCATGCAATCTTAAGGGGTACGCTTCACTTAGTTTGACTGTAAATGGGTCATGCTCTTATCTATTTGTGCACCATTTAGTTTTGACATAAACGATATGTACTTTTTATTAAAAAAGATCACCCCTTTCACCAGTCTCCTTCGCCCCCGTTTGTTGGGATGTATTCCTTCTTTAAAACACTGCATATGCATGCATCCTTTCCAAAACCTTAGAACTACTAATAGTTCTCACTAAATCTGCCCCGCTTCTATTTTATTCGTCAAGGGTATAAAAATTCTTACAAAAATTCCACTGCGTATAAGGAAACTATTATTTATTGTATGAACTGAAATTTTATATTTTTCTTTATGAACTATTTCACTCATACTGTTCAACTAACTTAGGCATCTTATCATAAATATGATCCAAAGAATCAACTAAGTTAACTAAACCAACACATTCTGTTTAACTCATTCTATCACATGATATTCTTTACACAATACTCTCACGAAGTGCATTCTGGAAAAAACTAAATATCAAACCACTCTGTTGTTCTAGTCTGATACTGAAACAAATCATTTGCCTTAAATCTTGAAAGCAGAACAGAAGTCTAGATTTTTTGCCGAGATGTAAACAGAAGTATCGCGTTACTGTCGCCATATAATGAAATTAGAGTCAAGCTTTTTGTCCTCAACGAAAACGCCGCAAGACAGTTATTTTTACGTTTGGATCCCTGCCAGTCAAGCCAGCCGTCACATGGGCTCTACGCCACGTAAGATTACTCAGTAAAAATAAGCAGTCCAAATAAACGTGATCTTTATACGTGTAGTATTTGGGTCGAGTCTGACAACCCCGTTGCTGATTTGTGTCCGACAAATCAACTTCCGTACTAAACAGTTCAATCTGGTACCGCTGATTAACCTTTGATTTCAGGATATAAAGAAATCACTGTGATGACAGATACCCGCCCTAAAATATATTTTCGCAAATATTCTCCTCTCCTCCTCGTGCAGCAAATAATATCGTCCTCGATCTCCTCCTCGTGTTCGTGGTTGCAAGAATTACCCATGTAGCATTGCCTTGCGAGCTGACTGAAAAATTAACCGGGACCACCGTGCGCGCCTAGTTTCTTCAAATCGGGATTGATTCGCATACTACACCAATATTTCTCATATTTCACACATTCTTTACACGTATACGCGCGGGAGACTATAATGCCTCCTCGGGTTTTGGCCTCTGGGCCAAAACCCTGCGGGGGCAATAAATTTGTTTTATATTCAGTTCATTTTCACGTTGGAATCAGTAAACGACAGATTTCCCTATTTCATATACCTCAACTTGTGAAATCGCAACCCTTTTAAATTCCCGAAGCCTGAAAAAAGTTGCCCCTTTCAGGAGGAGCATCCAAGTATAGGCCATTACAGTGAGTTACCCCTCGTCGAGTCCAGAACATTAAACGATGTCTTGTTTGTTTCGTCGATCAAACCGCCACTTTGCTTTTTGATTGATCATGAAAAACGTAACCTAATTCATCAAAATAAAATAAATTCATAGTGTAAACATGTGTGGTTGAAAGAGCTCTAGGACTACGGAAAAATCACTTCTTCGGAAGTCAAAACCTAAAGGATCAAGTGCACTGAGGCCATAAAAATAGCGTCGCAAAAGATCACGCGTGCACAAAGCTATGATGTCAAATTGAAAAAGTCTGGTAGACATTTTCAGATGTTGTCGTCGTGTGTTAAAAATTTCTTTAAAGCTAATTATAATTTTTTCTCCCTTCATCGGTTCACTTTATATTTTTATCTTGACGCTCTAGGAACATTCGGTGTACGAGGAAGGGTGCTTGTAGGACCTCTGTGATAACAAATATAGCAAACTTGCCTTGATATATAGTTCCCTGTCAAAAAGAGCGAGGGAGATGTCAAGTTGTCAGGGTTAATGGCAGTACTTGAGTTTTGTGACCTTACCTGTTTTGAAATTAAACAAAACATGAAGTAATACACGTAGAGGAAACTACCGTGAAAAGAATTCGCTGATAGCTTTTGTTTGTCGATTTTAGGCGTCTTGTCTAACGAAAACGAACGCAAGAAAAAAGAAAATAGTTCTTTTTGAACAGAACCGAAGGTCATAGCTTGAGGCACTTCAGGTGACAAGAAGCTGAAAAAGACAGCTCCCCATGAAAATCTGCTAATCTACACTTCTCGCTCATTTGCGTTGCACGGTGAGTTCAGAAGAACTATTTTTGGGTAGAAATGATCGAGAGTTGCCTTCTGATTCTGGCTTTTATATGCTACGAAATCTTTTTAACAGCAGTTTACCCACGGTTTCCTTGCAGTCAATACTCAAAAGTACCATGATGGTAAGGCTGAAACTTGCTTTCGCGCTTATTGCTCTCGTTCTTGGTAAGTTTCTCAAGTAATCAGGGAGTACTTCTTCCGACGCCGAGAAATAAGTGAAAAGCTTCTTCCCATTGTGGAATAAGCAAATGGTTTGGGGGCTAGTAAGTAACGTAAATATAATTCAGGCGTCATCCTTTAAATTGACTGCCATGCATTATATTAAATTATCGAGCTGTCTAGATTGTCGCAATATTTACTTATTTACAATGTATCATTAATTTGCAGACTCACAAAAAAGGATGTGTGATCGATTTCCTTTAATGTACGCCAACGATTAGCTTTAATTAATAAAATTTTTGATAAAGTGTATTTTCGACCCTGGTCATCCTGTAGCAAAATGTTTGATTCTCAATGTGTGAGTTTGCTTTACACATGCAGCGAAAGACACACTCTCTAAGTCCATAAAGAAGAAACACAGCAAGAAGGAATCTATACCGAAACACACTGGAAAGTCTCACTATGTACTACTTATGGGAAGCCCCATCGTGGATGAGCATAATCGCAAGGGGCTGGGGATGATTCTTTCGTCTAACCTCAGAGGCGAATCAGATAAACTTAACGACGGGCCTTCAAAAGGAACCAATCATCATCATCATCATCATAAACCAGGCAGTGATCTGGCAGCAACGCTACAAACATCTTCGAAAGAATATCCATCGAATGAGGGTTATAGTTACACCGAGGCACTTTTCACTGGGGCTCCGCTCTTGAACGGTAGACCAGTTTCGGAATCTGGAAGGACCCAAGAACGAGAGCATGGCCATGGCCTCTATCATATTAACAAAGAGCGTGACAGAAACAAGGGTACAGGTTTCGCAAAGCTAGAAGCCGATAAAAGCAATGACCATCCCAAGGAGGAAGACAGCGTCCAAATTCAAAAGGAAGTTCACACGGAAGAGGGTGTAGTGGGAAATGTTGTGAACAAGAAATCAAAGGAGAATCAACAATTTCAAACATCTCTATCAAGTGAGGTAGGAAAAGAAATGCAGAACAACACTGATAATTTCGATGAAAATCAACAATCTTCCTCGAATGCATCCCTCTCCAACTCAAAAAGCGAACGCTTGGAAAATGCAAAATACACGCACATACACGAAGTATCAGGAAGTTCGTCACAAATAAAACACCTCAAGGCGACCCCTTTATCTGGTAACTACAAAGAAGAAAATAACCATTATCAGCATAGAGAGAAGTCCGCTGAGAATCCACTTAGCGATCGTCCTGTGGAACAAGTGCATCAAATCTTGGTAACAGGTAAAACGCAAGAGAATTTTGCTAGTAGTGCAGATAGCAGCGGTCCGTTTGCTGGGGAACAGCAAGTTCAAAACAAACTTTCCGATAAACCTCATATGAAGTCTTACGACGAGGAGTCAAATCTGCTAGGTCCAAGTGTTTATAATCAAGGACGATTTGTAGGAAAACAGGGATATCGCGTTGGCTTACAACAACACCACGAATTTCATTCAAATATCATAACTGGACCAACTGAATATGAGAGACCAGGGAAGTCATTACGCCAACCAAGCATGGATGAACTTCCCAGCGGTGTGGAATCATCTGAAAAAGAGTCAGGGACCTCTCCTGCTGTATCAAATGGTTTCAGGAGCAACGAAGACATCTCTAAACTCGGAAATAAAAACATACAGTTACAGAGTGAATTCATTCCAACTTCAACTGCCATAGACAGTGAAAACGGCAAAGTAGAAACCTCGTACGATCAATTTGGTCGACGGCCTTTATATCAAAATCACGAGCAGCAGTTAGAGTCAAACACGCAAGGGGCAGGAGTGTCGCCAAGTATGAATAACCTCGCTGCCACAGGGGATCAAAATTCTCGAGTCGCTTTTGAGTCAAGAAAAATACCGTTTGAAAAGACAAATGAATCCATGACAATGCCCTTACAGAGTTCTAATCAAAATGAAGGGGATTCTCAAGTAGACAAATTTATCAATCAACTGCGACCCCATAAGATAATTGAAAGCTCTTTCGATCAAGAGCTCACGCGCAAGATAACGACAGGACCATCGCATGGAGAAAGTAATTATGCAGCTCCTGTGCAAAGCGCTAAAGACCCATCACTTACAATTCCTGACAAAACATTTTCTACTGAAAAATCAAAAGAACCTGATTCTGAAAATATAGCACCACCCTCTCTTCCATTTCGGGAAGGAAGTTATCTAGCAGAGTTTAGTAATCGGAATGAGGAATTGACCAAAGATCAGAGAGAACAGTCAGTTGAAGGATCGGTTTCCAACCCTGAGGCTTCAAATACCAGCCACAATGAAAAAGAAAAACAGCAAGATACACCACAACAAATGTTGTCGGCGAGTGCAGTGGAAGCCACACCGGAACACGAAGATACCTCTACCGATGGTTCTATCCCACAAAACGAGTACGTGGAAACATCACAACGTAATGGTGAACATGAGCCTGATAAAAATGAAGACTCGAGCTCCAGTTCAATAAACTCACTAGGACAAGCGTCTATTCCGAATGGACCTACTAATGACATATCGTCTTCACGTCTATACGGGGAAGGAAGCCATCCGACAGCTTTTAATCATCAAAATAAGGAATTACCAAATGACCGCAACTCTGACGAATCTGAGGCAGTGGGACAGCAAGGAACACTCGATAAACAGCCGGATCATGAAAGTGCATTTGCAAACGGAGCTGACTCTCCTCAAACACAGGAGACGCTACAAAGTAGCCCAGTGCCTGGGGCTAACACAAACGTTGCGTCGAGTGACACTTCGATCAATTTGCAAGGACACACAGAAAACCAAGGAGAGGGTGATAAAGAAGAGCAATCTCCGCTTTCCGATCGCGAGGGAAGTAATCCGAAGGTGGCGTTTGGTCATAACAATGAGGAATTACAACAGAACGTAGAGCAAAAGCCAGTAGAGGCATCTATTTCAAGCTCTGAGACAGGTGGTGATGCAGGGAGAGTCATTCCATCGAGAGGCAGCCAAATGGAAGCAACAAAGCAAGAAGATACATTAAACGGGCTATCCTCAACAATTTCAGATAATGGTGTAAACCTCAACCAAGACCAACAGCCCACAGGCTCGTTACAAAGTAGCACGGAACATCAAACTGAGACTAACTCTGGCTCTAGCGACACGTCAGATCAAAATGAGTCATTAGAAAAAGAACAGAGACATCAGTCAGTTGAAGCATTGTCGCCAGTCTCAGAGTCAAATAGAGTTAGGCCTTTGATTAGTACCAGCATCGATTCAACAACGCAAAGGGAATCATCAGATCAGATGCTTTCATCGACTGAAGTCGATACAAAACATGGTCATGAAGGCAGGTTTGTCAACGATGCAAGTTTACACCAACAACAGCAAAGTGTGGAAATATCGCCAAGTGATGCCCAAAGCAGGCCTGATACAAGTAACAAGCCAGAAGAAAGCTCACAAAACTCGCCAGGACCTAGTGTATCAGTTTATTCGCCTCATGAAGTTAAGGTTGGAACCCCAGAAGAAGCGAACGCGATTCCAGCAGCGGATAATTCTAAAGACATTAGCGAAGGGCAGCAGCTAATTCCATTTTTGGGAATAAAGAACGACACCAGAGGAACTTCTGAAGAAAAGCAAAACAGCCAACTAAATAAAGAAAATGACCACGACAACAGAAATCAGAAGATTGTTTACTTTTTAAAGATGGCAAAGGGTATTCCACTTTTGAACGGTAGAAAAACGACCCATTTCGTCGAGCACAGAATACAGAGTACCCCGGAAAGGGGCCCTGAAGTGAATGGTCGGAGAAGATATCCCTGGAGATGGCAATATAACCTTAGACGTCCCAGTAGACCATCATGGAGAGAAAGGCCTAGTGGATCAAGTCAAGAACGACGACCAAGTTATAGGCCAACTTCCCAACCTAGTTCATACCCTAGCCCATCGACTGGTGAAGGAGGGGGAGCCCTTGGTGGAAGCAGCGCCAATTCTAACGAGCCACAGGGTAAGCATTTGGGATTTCTCTCATCTTGTCTTAAATTTTAGTTTCACCCATTATATGAAAAATATGCGTTTTATCAAACTAAAATGAAAAAAAATAAAAATAAATAGATAAATCAAGGTAAAAAGTAAGCCATCACTATACAGCAAGGCCTCGACCATTCATCTGCCCATTTTCACCATACTTGTAAATTTGATGATTGTCGTGGAACACATTGGTCAAGAATGAAACAACAGAAGCTTTACAAAAGCCCTGGAAAACAGAATTCATGTAATTTAGTGGTGTAAGGGTAATAATCATTACACGTTTGCTTATGTCTATCGAAATAGGTGATTCGGATTTTGAAGAGGATGCTTTAAATACGCACAACAATTATCGCAAGACTCATGGAGTTCCAGATATGTCTTTAAGTCGAGATCTTTGTAACCAAGCTAAAGCTTATGCACAGAAGATTGCAAATATGGGACAGCTGATGCATTCCTCTCGGGCAGAAAGAGGAGAGTCGATCGGCGAGAATTTGGCATACGCGTGCTCTACTAACGGCAGTCCCTTGACAGGAAAATCTGCGACTAAGATGTGGTATGTTCTAAAACATTTATAATATTTTTTAGTTCTTTAATACTAGTCAAGATGATTTTATCAGCATTTCTGCCAGGTTAAATTAACGATTATTTTACAGAAACGCAATGCCTAGTGCGATAGCTAGTACACCACATGCACAGAGGGATGCAGGAATGGCGCAGTGGCGAGAGCGCTCGCCTCCCACCGCTGTGGCCTGGGTTCGACTGCTGAATTTCGTATAATTGAATTGATATGATTGACTATGCATATTTTTCAGTATTTGCATAATTATGCTGTGAACTGAGGTTGAGTTTGTTGGCATGCTGGTTCTCGTCCCTGCTCCGAGGGTTTTTCTCCGGGTTGTCCGGTTTTCCTCCCTCCACAAAAACTAACACTCCAAATTCCAACTCGATCCAGAACTGATGAGGGCCACAGGTTTGACAGCTTTGCTGTTAAGTGCCACCCTCATTAAATAAGTTTGATTATGATTATGATTATGATTATGATTATGATTATGATTATGATTATGATTATGATTATGATTATGATTATGATTATGATTATGATTATGATTATGATTATGATTATGATTATGATTATGATTATGATTATGGTTATGATTAAAATACATTCGCAGAGGGGCTTCAGAGTGCTATTGTCTATATACTTCAGCATTGTTTTTCTAACGAAGACTTGTTTGTTTCACCACACTAGGTACGACGAGGTATGCAAACCCGGTTACAGCTTTTCTAATGGCGGATTCAGTTCTGGCACTGGTCACTTTACACAGGTGGTATGGAAGGACAGCATAAAGCTCGGCATTGGACAAGGAAAGGCAACGCAGAATGGCATGCCATGTATCTATGTTGTCGGGCGTTATGAAATCGCGGGCAATATGATGGGGGAATTCCAGGACCAAGTGCTAAGAGGAAACTTTAATGAAGCTTATTGCAATAACGTTAAGAAGTAGATATGACAACAATTGTGTTCTTAACTGAAAATGTAAGTTTGCCACAAATTTGCATCCAGTCGTGAAAACGTAAGATCGGTTTCAGCGAATAGAACGATTGAGATTGATCTTATTTTAGAGGTTTTAAATCACACTTTAATGCGTTATTTCCCAAGCTCCCTGAAAAGACTAATAAAGAATTATGTAAATTTAAAAAGAACTTTAATCAAACAAATTTTGTGATCAGTTGAAGTCTCTCCATAGTGTGTCCTGTACCTTAGGTCTGCTTTCGAGATATTTATTTATTTGCTTTCTTTCGCAGTACTTATGTTTCAAATAGTAATTAAGAAACTGAGTGCTGCTTATCAGAATCTTAAAATTTAAAATGACGCTTAGATTCAGACGCAATCTGTAAATCTGCAGCCGGCAGTATAATTATGAGACTACTGAGTTTTTTGGTTCTGCTCTTAATAAGTGTAAAGAAATATTGTTATAAATAAATGTAAAAGAAATGAATTGCATTAACTGTTTGCTTTATAATAAATGTTGGAGTTCAAAAGTATAGTGACTGCTGTGATATTCTTACTGTAGCAAAAGTTTTTATTACAATCCTGTAATTCTCTTTTCTCCAATTCCCCGTAATGCATTCTGTTTGCTCCCCAAGTTTTGCATAAACTATTGCTGTGGAATACTCTTGGGAATATGCAGACTTCCCAAGAGCATTTGACAACAATAGTTTATGCAAAATTTGGGGGGCAAACAGGGTGCATTATGGGGAATTGGAAAATAGAGAATGGGCTAACTGGCAATTCTCCGGCTATGAGACGTGCCTGCAGGGAATCATGTTAGTTGTATCCTTGAAAGAGCTTATTTCTTTCTTTTTCATGAATACACCTACAATTATTCCCTGCACGCTCGTCTCATAGCCGGAGAATTGCCAGTTAATCCAAGAGAAAAAAAGACTACTCTAGTGTGCGGTGATTGCATGAGCACCCACGAAACTTTATTACTACCAATGAAAATATAGATAGGATCCTGCGCGCGCTCTGATTGGTCAAAAACCCATGTTTTATCAGAGTATTAAACAAAGAAAAAGCGTGTTTTATTGTTTTGCGCGCGTAAAATCTATATTTAAAGCAAATGAAGAAGCCTAAGCCATGTATTACACTGTAATAAAACACGATTGTCATTTGAAAACACTCGAGAAATGTAGAAAACACTCGCCCGCGGCTCGTGTTTACTACATTTCCCTCGTGTTCTCAAATGACCATCGTGTTTTATCACAGTGTAATACACGGCTTAGGCTTCTTTATTTGTTAAATAAGCACGTGTAAAGGATAATACATAAAGACTCTAAGGACCTGCTCACACTACTCTGGGGGTATAAAAAACGCAATCATCACCGGTTATTTTCGATTTGTGTTTGAGGAAAATTCAGTCAGGGAGATCAGTTGATAATCATGACTCCATCCTTTTCAAAATGTTTTCGTCTGTTCACACAAAAACGAAAAATGCCTTCGTTTTCAAATTTCTGCAGTTTGAGGAGCGTTTTCGAAATGAAAGCTCCGTCTTCGTGACGGATTAGAGTGGACGGTAGGATAGACCTGCGTTGTCAGATTTCTCCGTCGTACCGTGGACCAGCAGTTTGTCAGTTGTTCATCACATACAGTGGCCCCGGCACTCTTGCACCGCACCTCCACCTGTCCTCATTATGTCGCTGGTGGAGCGACTTCACAGAAGATAAATCTTATTTGACTCAATGCTCAAGACTAGTCTTTTTCACTAGAAAATCAATTCACCTGTGTGAATCAGTTCACTGTTACGGACTGTCAAATGTTTCACCGATTTGTGAATTTTTGTTTCGACCATTGATATCCTTATCCCTGCATGACGTTATTAATCAACTGCTTGCAATGCACGTTTTATTGCTATTTTTGCCATACTAAACGTAACTTGGCGTGCCGCAGCACCAAGTCACTTTTCTCCTTTCTTTCGACTGACCTCGTAGTACAGTCAACTGATCAAGCAACGGAAGGTCTTGTCCACGTCCAGATGAGTTGAAGGGTTTTTCTCAGCAACATCTGCCATGTAAACGTCGTTTGAAAGTGTCAGTTTAGGCCGTTGGAGGGGGAGATGGATTTTCAGGCACCCACCAACTTTGAGTGCTGGTTACTTAAAACATTTAAAGAAATGGCTTTTCCGAACAATTATCTGAGAATGATTTAGTTGGTTTATGTGATTGGGTAAGAAATTGAAATGCAAATGGAAATGGTTTCGTGGTAATCGCAGGTTACTTCCTATAATGGACTATACGGGAGACTCCGCATGAAAGCGGGGTACCTCTTCCGAGCTTGAGGTTTACAGAAGGGTAGGGAATTTACAAGTTGAGATATATGACAGCGTAGGGAAACTAAACAAATGATACTTATCCTTTGGTTAACATCTCTTCTGGTAGTGCTTAATGTTCTCCTGTAGTATTAAGTTCATTCCAAGGGTTTAGAGAAAGGATGCAGCGTCTTTCTAATTAGTTCTTTAGGGGTTACCTATGTTCTCTAAAAGTTCAAAGTTGTATACAAAAGGGTAAGGTTTTGAACTTCGAGGCGAAGTCTCCCCGTACAGAACTTTGGTACTTGTACAATCCCAGCCACTAGCACCACTTTGCATAACAACTGGATCAGTAAAATCCAACGAGCAAAAAGGTCGAAGACGTCTGTCTTTTTTAACCATACCCCGAATAATAGACTTGCATTTGCAACCGTGGGTCGCTAGCATAGATATATAATAAAGCCCCCAACCCCTCCCATTGCTCGGGTAGTACTTTACATTATAACAGTATCTAGAGAGACCTGGATCACGTATGACAACTGTCGGACTAGTCCTGTCTTTTCATATAGCACCACGTCGATAAATTGGTTTCACCCTGATTTCGTAGATAGTCAGAAATCATGGGATATGCTTTCAATGTACCCCAACCATAAGTCGCTTTGAAAAACATAGCATCCAATGATTCTATTTACAATTGAAATCCCTTACAATAATTCCTTCTAATTGATAATCTGCCCATCTGAAAAAAGTAAAACTTATCATACGTTTTTTCTCTCCTTTTTCTGTAGCCGACAATTTTTGACTCATTCTACAATAGCACTGGAATAAATTACCTTAGCTTTAAACAGGAGAAATTTGCAGATTTGTTAAAAGTGCAAGAATTCTTCAAGCGTTAAAAAGTCCTTGACATACCTGTACCTTGTTAGCTTAGACATGAGATAATTGTTTCAACTTGTAGGTCTTTAAGGGTTTTGCATCTAGTACAATGCATTTTTTATATTGCTGTTGAAAAATAATCCTAACCCTCGGAAATTTTTTCAGACAAATAGAAAGAAATCATTAGGAGGGCGTGAAGGATCGTTTATACGTCATTGCCAATTGCAAACAAGGCCTTGTTTACTCGCCAGCTTTCACAGGTTTGTATTGCAAGAAACTGTTTACTGAAGCAATACCATATATTCGTAGTGGGAAACAATAATTTGGTTTTTTCCTTTCATATCGTTGTCTAATTAGAAACTGAAACCTTCATCTTGTTTTGTTCATGAGCACTTTGCCTCCTAACTCGAAAGTGGTGAATTTGAAAGTAGACGAAGTTTTGGCATTTCAGCATTACTTACTGGTCATGAGAGGCTGCGAAACGATATATGTAACAAAAGTTGATCATCGCTGGGATTTTGATCAACAAGCAATTTCGACTACCAGCGGATAATAACAACTCTTGCACTAATTATAACACGCACGCTGATCGTAACGAAGTATCGATTGGAAATCATTGTGATTGAGCAAACCGTAATGCTGCCTAAAGCAAACTGCTTTTGTCTAGCTAAAAGCTAGCTTTATAAACGATTCAATTTAACTGATATCTTCTCACTGCAGAGTAAAAGAAATGAGCTGTTTGAGGTCCATAGCAGCGCTTATACTTTTGCAATGTGGTGAGTATACATTATTGGTATGTGTTGTTTTACAACCAAATAGGAAAAAGACAAATAAAAGATGCACAACAAATAAGGATGCGAGCTTTCCCGGGACTATAAATGTTGATCTAAGCTGCGTAGAAACGAAGTGGGCGAGACAAATCGGGAGGGAATAATTACGTACGTAATATCAACACACAGGGTATCTGATTACTATCGTTTCTCCGTTTTCCTGAAATTAAGATCTACAACAGTTTGGTAGTTCATAAGAACCAAAAATAATCCGAGTAGGTGGGTTGATAACAACAATAAGTAAGAACTGTTTCTCGCTTTAGCATGCATCATCGAGTTATAATGCACGCAGGACTTTGGAGAGATCTAGTTACCAGTCAAGCACCTCTAGCTATCTAAGGGCATTAAAACAGTCCATGATGCAAAGCTAAAGCTATGACTCAATTCTTCAATAAATTTGCCAATGGAAATAAATTTCCCTCGAGGAACGAAGCTAACCTTGCTTCCACTGTGAGTTTGACGGCACGACTTTACAACGGGGCTTTTCTAATGATGTTATATGGCCATGTTATGATCTGACTTGCGTTAAAGTGCACCTTACCCCAAAAACTTTTTTCGCTAAAACAATAAAGCTTATTTTGTGGAGTAATTAGCCGCAAAAATTTTTCGATTTGGTTAAATCTTTGATTTTCTATGGCTCGTCAAAGTACGTGAAATTGCCGCCATTTTGGTCCTCGACCGAGTTCAACGGAGAATGGGTCGAGGGCCGGATGTGACGTCAAATCGAGAACACGATGATTCTGAGATTCGCATATTTACTTGTTTCTGTGGGAAAGGCTGGAAAAGTTGTTCGAAAAAAATGCTAGCCAGGTGCGCTGTAGTGTGATGTAGCATTACAACAAACTTACAGGAGGTACTCCGCTTTATGCCATACCGTTTTATGGAGAGATGTCCTGAAGAGAAGAAACGTACAAAGTGATAGCCGTCTAAGACTTCGTGATCTGTTCCATAAAGTATTTCAAACCAGATGATCTCGCTCGATGCCTGGAATTCAGAGAGAGGAAGGGATTTTGCTGACTCAGTGACTTAAGCGAGACGAATTTGGAATAACCGTCCATCGATTCATGCAGCCGTTGTTGCATCTGATCTGAGAAACAACAGCAGTCAGTCGGCACAGCCGACAGATAGTTTTGTATTTGCCCACTACTAATCTTAAAACTCCATTTCTGCAGCCATACAGGTTTAATTCCTGGATATTCAGTAACACACTTTAAGGTAACATCAGCACCAATATCTTCAAGAACAAGATCACTCTTCTTTGAGTCTTGACAACCTTCTAACTCACTTTAATATAATAATAACAACAATAACATTCGCTGATGTTTTGAAGGGAAGCGACGCTACAATTTCCACACTCGCAGGAAAAGAACACAAACATTGTGTCATGGGATAATCATTTTGGTCTACGTTGAACGAGTGAAGTTAAAATAATTTGAGAAAGTTAACGCACTTGACTTTTATTTATACGAAAGTATGTTAATGCGAGCTCGAAGAATGCGCGAATTTAGTAAATATACGCACCACACGCTACAGTCTCTTTGACTTCTGCATATCAATGCCTTCGGGTCTGTCCATCAGAGCTCGTTCGAGTTCTTTGTCAGCATCCACCTCATTTGTCTATCCATTCTTCGTTGGCCAGAGAGTTGTCAGCATATAAATCAGCTCGGACGTCATCATTTAACTATTCACTTTGCTTTGTTGACAAGTGCGAGTCGTCATTCTCTTCAGCGATATAATAAATTTCGGAGTCTTCTGAGTCAAAGCTCATTTCAGAATCCGACGAAGTAGAAGATATTGTTGATAAAAACAGAAATCTGTCGACTGTGGAGCCCCCAGCGAAAAACTTGTGCGGCAAAAAGGCTTCCACGCTCACACAGAGTAAAAGGCCCGACTGGGACAGCCGAAGCTTTCGTTCTCGAAGTGACGTCACGGCTTTAGTCTCTCCAGACTCCTTATGCTCGGTCGTGAACCATACGAAACTCGCTTTCAAGGGGGCACAGAAATTCGAGGATTTAACCAAATCGAAAATTTTTTGCGGTTAATTACTCCACAAAATAAGCTTTATTGTTTAAGCGAAAAAAATTTTGGGGGTTATATGCACTTTAAGCCGGCGAAGAAACAGTATTTTAGCAAGGCGTTTACTTAACAAATTTGCTTACATAAATGACAGTTTTTTTCTTTTGTTTAAAAAATATTTCTCTATCCTTATATCTATACCTTTTGATATTAGTATTTTGATCCCTTCTTTCATGGTCGTTACAGTGATCGAGGGCTTAACCCTACCTCTCAAAGGACACCACCATAAGAAGAACGACTTGCTCAGTGACAGAAGTACAGAGCATGCTTCTAAACATCAGCATAAGCTGCATGCAAGACACCACTCACCAGCGCATGTTGCAGCAATAAGTGCACAACGAGAAACGGTCCCCACTCCACTGCAAGACTTTGTCCTCTTGAGTGGAAGTCCTCTGTTTCATGAACGACCCAGAGCAAGCGATATTAAAGCCAACACCACAGATAGTGTAACTGCGGCAGCAACGAATCAGAAATCACCCCAAGAAACTCAAGAAAAGGCGGTAGCTGTCAATCAAACGATTACCAAGTTACAGGGACCAGAAGCAACGTCCAATAAGCCAGGGGAAGCCATCCAACAACATCAAGAATCGGGTGGAATTACCGACCAGCTTAAAACTGAACAGAAGCAAGTAAACGGTACGGAGCAACATCCAATAACAGAATCTTCTAACACACCATCAGCGTTATCCCAGGAAGTGCTACAAAAGATGAAAGAAGGTCTCGGCCAAGGGAACAACCAAGAAAAGCTGATCAAACGGCACCATTTCTAAGGCACCAGGTGTAGCCATAACAGTAAAAACTCCTGCTAGACCTGTATCACCTAGCGGATTAACCATAAGCCTGGGAAATAACTCTTTGGCCAACGGTGACCAAGGGAATCCCACCGGAGAAAATGCCTCAAGTAAAATCGTCACAATCGCAGTGAACGGCCAAAATGCTGGTACGGAGTACAAAGCGACCAGTGAAAAGGAAAACCAGACTGACACTTCTGTGGCCTCGAACATAAAGCCTGAGTCGGAAAATCCAAACTTTGGTGTTGGACATTTTCCTTTCAACATACCTGGAGTGCGAAATTACGGAAACGGGAAAAACGATAGCAAAGTGGCTGGAGTCGCGAAACTGATAACTGATAAAGAAACGAAACTGGGGCTTCACGAGAATCTCGGGCCGAATTGTCACTGGAAGACCACTAAGGGAGCGAACGGTGCTGTTATTACATCTGTAGCTTGCTCCGGGGAGTTCCATAAGCCCGAGGCGGACAACAAAGGTGGCTTGGAAGAAGCAGGCCAGAGGCCGGGACAAGGAGAACAATTCGGAAGTAAACAAACGAATGCCAAATTACTAACTTCACCCATGAAGCCTGAAGGAGGGGAAAAAGAAATGAAGTTGCAAAGTAAGTCAGTGCATGACGAGAACGCTTGGTAAACACTGGTTATGAAATGATTGTCATAAAATACAAACCAAAGCCATCAAATCATTCACTAAGCCAATTAGACCTCGAGGACAAAACAGTCAACTACT
>JAHPZR010025820.1:0-12500 GCA_019787425.1 Platygyra sinensis
GGAGGGGGAGTAGATAAGAGTGATGAAACTTGAAACAGTGTAGTAAAGCCTTCCAGAACTTACCTTTAACTAGCGGCGGTGTTTATTTTTTGGGTGGCTGATCCATTTTTTGAAATTTTTAATACGCCGCTCCGCGGGTTAGTTGGTGAACGTCTGAAACCGAAACTTTTAGAAGTCTGGGACTCGCAAATTCTCGGATGAAATCCCAGCGATTTGTCCCGCAAATTTTTTCGTTTCCAGGACCGCGCGCACGTTATTAATTAAAAGAATTTAAAAAAATTAAAAAGGCCGCCACAAACCCAAAACACCGACTGCCTAAAGTAGTTTGGAGCTTTTTACAATTCAATTCCCTAAAGAACGAATTGTGAGGGCCTCCCCACAGTGCATGAAACCCCGGAAACATGTAGCAAGCTTTTGAAATTCATATTTACCATAGAGCGGGAAACCCTAGTAGCGGGGGACAATGGAAAGTATCAGACCGCAATCCACAAAATGGCTCACAATAAACTGGCCAAAAACCATAACTCTGGGACATCTATTTCATTTTCCTCCACACACTACGGGGCCCCACTTTTACACGCAAAATTGTCCTGGGGAAACATGGTGTCATGTGGGTAACAAATTCAACATCTAACATTGACAATTATAGCACAGCAACAGCGGGAGCACCTTCTAGGGACTTGGTCAGCGGAGCGGGGGCCGGAAAACTCCTCTCATGTTCGTTCACAATTAAGGGGGCGGCTGTGCAGCTGCCCCCTGTAAAGAAAAATCGAGGCCGGCCGCGTAAAGCCACACGTCTCCCCAATATTTGCTGTGAACACAATTCACATTTTCCCTGCCACTGCAAGCCAGCAGCTGACCAAGCCAGTATTGGCCCAGGCAATCTACCGTCCTATTAGTTCATGAATACCGCTGTGGTAAATGTAGCAGGCCACTATGGTTTGTGTCAAGGTCCCTGTATCTGTCCAGCTTGTTCGGGGGATTGGTGGGTGCAAGAGTTGCACCGTCCTGGTCTCGGAGCATTGGTGGGTAGAATGGAAGTATGTGGGTGTGTCCGGAACGGCGATGGGTGAGTCGCAAGTCTAGTGGTTGGTGGAAGACCCAACACATGTAAAAAGACGCGCGAGTGGGAACGCCACCAACAACGCCATTTTGAATAACTGTGGAGCAGAAGGTAGTGGGGGGGGGGTAGTTGCATGACGGTGCATTCCCGTGGGATCTAAGACGAAATATCTCCGTAGGTCAAGTCAAGGGGGGTTGTGTGGGCTGGTGTAGACGGAAAAAGTGAGGATTGTGGTGTATGATCCAAACCGGGGGCCCCCATCCCCATCAGATGCTGCTCCCAAGTTGGGGTCACGTCACCTAACAAAGGGACAGTTGAAACGATGGTGTTATGTTGCTAGGTTGGCTTGCGTTTTAGCTATAATGCTTGTCCGGGGAACCTGTGGGGGGGGGAGCCGAGCTATACCACAAAAGGCACGTCCGGCCCGCGTGCCACCAGGTGGTGGGGTCTGCCTCTACGCAAGAAATAGGCAACAACGGGTGGAACTGGCTACGCACGGAGACCAACGCCCATAGAACACCGGTGCCACTGAAGAAAAGGGCTTTGTGGAAAGCAAGGGCCCCAGAACCAATCCCGCTAGCTAAGCGACGCTTACGGCCCTGGGGGCCCTTGCCCAGGCGGGGAAGAGCAAAAGCATTTCCGCCTCTTCAGTGATGAGAGGGGTGTGCAGACGCCGAGGATGCGCTGTGGAAGCCGGGTTGTACCTCAAAGCGTAAGGGGGGGTACGGGTCAAGGACTAGAGGCAAGTCATGGGGCTCTGGAAATTAAATCAATATATTCTCAGAAGGGAGTGTGGGGAGGTCGATTTGCCTTAGTCCGCAGAAGACACGACGTTGGGGGGATCGTGTAGACCCAGATCGCTTTGGCGCTTGGTTTGCCTCCCGAGCCCCCTGCATGGTCCTATTGGACTCTATTGCCCAGCACAGGGGGCCCTGATGTCATGTGGTGCGTGGTGAGAAAATAACAATGTAATAAGCAGGGCCCATACGGGCAACATAGTGAGCCGGGAGGTGAAGGATTGGGGGGCTCCGGATCGTGTGTGTGTCCACCCCTAGGTATGTTCAGTACGAAAAGTTCTTTGTTTGGACTGAATTGATGAGAGTCCAGGTGTTAGGCACTGATACGCCCAAACAGGGGGGTGGTGCGAGGAAGGAGTAAGAGAAAATGATACAACTGAACCATAGCAAGAGTGCAGGGATGTGTAAGATGGGGTACAATATAATTATATATAGCCCGATATTCAGGTTGTGAAGAAAAACCTCTACGGGCAGAAGGTTGTCGTACAACCGAAAATATTCGGGGAACATATAAAAAAATTTTTCCTCTTTACTTGATTATAGTCTTATATGCTGTTTAGCTTACTCTACTCCTGGCCGTTAGGATCATGCTTACTGTGTTACAAGACAATACACAATGGGTCGCAACTAATTGCTTCAACCAACCCTGACTGAACAAACCGAACAGAAAATTCCAAGCAGGAATGTGTACTCGCCCTCTCCGACCCCTTGTCAGTGGGCAGGGAAAATCATCCAAGGCACTTGGAAGAGATGGACTCCCTCCCCCTCTCGCAATCACAGGACACCGTAGGTTTATCAGTGAGTTCTGGTAGTTTTAATTCACGGTTTGTTGAGTTTTTATGTCGGGTAAATCTTGGTAGTTTGTCCTGGTAGTTTTTTTTTTTGCGGAACTTTTTAATAGGTTCTGTAGTTCTCGTTATTCTTTTGTAGCGTTTTCCCCTATTAGAGGCTTTTTATCCCCCTTCGAACAAACTGGAGCCCCCAGCGCTACTAAAAACTGAACTAAACTACCTCAGCAACGAAAGGAAAAAGAACTCTACCTGAGCTTTTTACAGGTAAGAAAGTAACAACACACTACCAGAACTGTACAAGAAACCTTACCATATTGACGTCCCAATGTTTTTCATGCGTCCTGTCCTGTTTATTGATCAATAACGAATTTCGTTCATAGCATTGTCAAAGTTATGCTGTGGATCGGCCGAGGGGAATCCCGTAGACTACTTTGACCAATGTTCTTGACGAAATTCATTGGTCCCTATAAACCGGGACCGGCACGCATTGAAAAACCTGACCGTACCCATTTTGTTTTCTTTTTACGATACATACACAAACTGTCCAATTGTCCCCGCAATCCCAGCTTCCGTTTGCCAATTGCC
Source organism: Platygyra sinensis (assembly GCA_019787425.1). Taxonomy (NCBI): domain Eukaryota; kingdom Metazoa; phylum Cnidaria; class Anthozoa; order Scleractinia; family Merulinidae; genus Platygyra; species Platygyra sinensis. Next base: position 3,237 of record JAHPZR010025820.1, read on the forward strand.
GCCGCATCCGCCATTAAACTATAAGTTTCATGTGTCCCCCGTCCGCTTTGAATGCCCGATAAAAAAAATAGGCTATTGACAGCGCCGCGAGGAATGTGCCGCTGTTTTTTTATCGTTAACTGAATATCCTATACGCCCTACCCAGAACTACACAAAAACCACAAAGAATACTATCAAACCTCACCGGACAACCTACAAGAACCCTACCAGAAATACCCTGAACTACCAGTAACTAGGAAGTACTACCGGAAACTTCTAGAACTACCAGAAACTACTGAAAACTACAACGACCCAACAGACACCACCGAGAACTACATTTTTTTCCTCTCAGTTTACCTTACTTATGGTAGTTTTGGTAGCTCTGGTAGTTTCCGCTACTGGAAGTTCTTGTACTTCTGGTAGTTCAGGCACTGTTGGCAGTTCTGGTACTTGCGATATTTTTTGTTGTTCTGGTAGTCAGCCTTGCGTTTCTTGTAGTTCTGGTATTTCTCGTAATTCGTAATTCTGAGAGATCTGGTAGTTCTCGTGGTTCTGTTAGTTCTTGTAGTTTCAGTAGTTCTGGTAGTTCTAGAAGTTCCGGTAGTACTCCTAGTACTGGTAGTTCAGGTATTTCTGGTAGTTCTTGTAGTTGTGGTAGGTTTGATAGTTCTTGTGGTTTTTGTAGTTCTGGTAGACCTTATAGATATTCAGTTAACGATAACAGCGCAAATTCTCGCGCGCTCATTAGCTATTTTTATCGTCATCAAGCGGACGGACACATGAACTTATAGTTTATGCGATGCGGCAACGAGCGATAGCGGACAATTTGACAGTTTGTTATCGTAAAAGAACAAATGGACGTCAGTTTTTCATGCGTCAGTCCTGTTATAGACAATGAATTTCGTCATAACATTGTCAAAGTAGTCTACGGATCCACTCGGCGATCCACAGCTACTTTGACAATGTTATGACGAAATTCATGATCAATAACAGGACAGACGCATGAAAAACTGACGTCAATATGTTAATGGTTCTTGTAGTTCTGGTAGTTGTTTGTACTTCTTACATGTAAAGCTCAGGTAGTTCTTTTCCTTTTCGTTGCTGAGGTAGTTTAGTCAGTTTTAGTAGCTCTGGCTCCAGTTGTTCGAAAGGTGGATAACGCTAATAGGAAAACGCTAAAAGAATAACGAGAACTACAGAACTATTAAAAGTTCCAAACTACCAGAACTACCAGATTTACCAGACATAAACAACAACCGTGAATAACTACCAGAACTACTATAACTACTGTCCTGTGATTCGAGAGGAGAGTCATCTCTCCAAGTGCCTTGGATGATTTCCCTGCACTGACAGGGTCGAGAGGGCAGTACACATTCCTGCTGAATCTGTCGTTGTTCAGTCAGTTGTGAAGCATTAGTGCGACCATTGTTATTTTCTGTAAACAGTAAGCTGATCCTAACGGCAAGGAGTAGAGTAAGAAACAGAATTAAGATATAAAGTAAAGAGTAAAATATATTTTCCCGATATTTCGGTTTGTACGACAAACCTTCTGCCCCCGTAGAAGGTTTTTCTTAACAAACCGGAATATCGGGCAATATATATTTTACTCTTTATGTTATTTTGTTTCTTTCTCTACTCCTTGCCGTTGGGATCAGCTTACTGTTTATCAATTAGTCTCAAAAGAATTTTACTGATCCAGGACTACACAAGATCCGGCACTCTTCACTGGTTTGTTGCCGTGGCCTTGCCTTATTACATTGTTATTTTCTGTACCTTGACAGGGGTCAATAGGAAGGGGGCTCGGAAACAGCGCCATCTATTGGCTAAGATTCCCAGTTTGTTCTCGGAAATCCTTCATCCTTGAGATATCTGATAATTAGCAATTGTATCCTTGACTGTAACGCTCTTTCGAGGACACGGCTTCAGCCTCGTCTGCTGTTATCACGAAAGGAAATGCTTTGCTCTCGCCGGGCAAAGGGTAAGGGGTAGGTATGTTAAGCGGATTGTCTGGCCTGTCCAAAGCCTTTCTTCAGTGAGCACCGTGTCTATGCGTGTCCGTGCGAAGTCCACCCGTTGTTGCCTATTTCTGCGTAGAGACACTCGAGACTCGGTCCCGACAAGATTAACGCAATAACACTTTCATTCCCTTTGTAGTCGTGAAATGGGAGCCAGCATCTGGGGGCGTTTGGATTAAAATTCATTTTCCGTCTACAGCACAAATGCTACACGGAATATTCGTCTTAGAGTAGAATGAAGTTGCAATTTCTCACCAGTTTTCAAAGGTGTTGGGCGTTTTTAAGTGTTGTCTTCCCAAAACTTGGTAAATCGCGTTGCATACTTCCATTACAATCCGAGACAGACGGTACTCTTGCCAATCCGAAACTGGAAGTAAGGGACTGAAAAAAGTGCCTGCTACATTACCACCTGTATGTATGAAATAGGACTGGCTGGCTGCAGTTGGGAATGTATGTGTGCAATTTGACGTTCTCTACTGCGCGCCTACGATACAGGCAGCTGCTACAGCCGCCCCCTCATGTGAACGAAATAGGAGTTTACGGCCGCTACAAGTCCCTAGAAGTGCTCCCGCTGTTGCTGTGCTTAATTGTCAATGTTAGATGTGATTTTGTACCCACAACATGTCCCCAGGACAAATGCGTGTAAAATGCCCCGTAGTGTGTGAGTAAAATGAATAGATGTCCCAGAGATATGGTTATGGCGCAGTTTATTGTGAGCACATTTTGTGATTTGGTCGATACTTCATGTCCCCGCTATAGGTTCCCGCTCTATGGAATATGATTTCAAAGCTGCTACATGTTCCGGGGTCATGCACTGGGAGCCCTCACATTCGTTTAGAATATGAATAAAAGCTCAAACTACCTTTAGCGCGTGTTTTGCGGTTTGTGGCGGCCTTTTTAAGTTTTTAATTAATACGTGCGCGCGGTCTGGAACCGAAATTACGGAAATCGCTGGGATCCTCCGAGAATTTGCGAGTCCCAGACTTCTAAAATTTCGGTTTCAGACGTCACACTAACCGCGAGCGCGTATTAAAAATTCAAAATGACCGCCACAAAACACGCGCGACAAACTCAAAGGTTGTTTGACTGGTCTTTTATTCATATTCTAAACGGACGTCGTCATGTAGCTGCAAAATGCCCCAGTAAGCAAGCACCTTAACATTTCGGATGTTTAATTTACTAAGATTTTGGGCAATAGTGAACAATAGCTCCCATATTCGGCTGTCGGTAACCTGTCGGCCAACAGGTTACCGTTACATTACCGACACATTACCGACAGTCGGCCGACACTGTTAAGTAGAGCACAAATCAACTGAAAAAGGAGTAAAAATAAATGGAGTCAAAAACTTTTCCGGTTGAAAAAAGTAAATAGAAATCTGTCGATCGTACCGGATCTAGTACATTTAACATTCCTACCTATCTCCCTGATCCTCTTTGAACTGTAAAATAGGCTTTTTTAGTTCATCTCCTGACTGCACATACCAAAATGTAGTGGTAAGTTTAGTACCCATTTCTCATATCTTCGTTTTTACACAAAATAGGCTTCGGAGGGCAACAAATACGCAAAGCTAAAAGTAATTTTTCAATTGCCCTATAATGCATTGCAAAACTATAGTTAAGAGTACTTCATGTATGTCTGAACTAGAAAAACTTTTCAAAATGGCGGATAAATGAATAGGAACCAATCTGGGCAAGTATCGCTAGTCAACGCTAAAACAGTGGACAAAAGCCATACTAGTATCGAAAGTGCTGAGCAAGGTATCGTTATGAAATGACTTAAACTCTTTTTATGTAGTTTAGAAGCAAAAGACAAGTAAATGTTAACGATCATTTTTGTTTGCCCCACCGGCAGGTTACCGACACACGGACAGGTTGCCAACAGGTCACCGACTGTCGGCCAACACTTTGGCCCGTTGGCCGACTGTGGGCCGACTATGGGCCGTCTGTCGGCCGACTGTCGGCCGACAGTTGGCCGACAGTATATTTTGGGAACTATTCTTCACTATTACCAGATTTTGGACACTTTGCTGACACTGAACGCAACGAATTCGACTGAAACGTGTGTGGAAAAGATAGTTTTAGTTCATCCTCAAGATCTTAAGAATACACCGACGAGAAAATAACACAACTTCAACCAAGCTATTACTTACGTCACACAGTGTCTTTACCTTGCAGCTTTTTTCGAAGTTTGATACTCGTGTACTGTAAATATTTAAGACAGTTTTATTTTCTATTTTAATTTTTAATCGTCTGAAATTTGTTGCAAGTGATGTATCTCCAAAGGAGTCATAACTGAGCGCACGGCGACATTCTCCGCATTTTTGTAGTACTGCATGAAGTGTTAAGTGAAAGAAGAATAGAAAACTGCATTAACTATTTATGTTGCTTATGAAACCTACAAACAATGCAAATCAGAATTTCGGGAAAAGCTACGAGAGGAAAAGTGCCTTGTCCATTTCCTTGGTCATAACTCTGACCGGCCTCCTATAATGCCTTCCAACAATTCCTTCCATTGCTGCAAAAAGGGGAGCGATACCTCTGATTTGATTCGGATAACAGAGATGAAAGGCCTTCTATATGTTATATTACCAGTTACTTCTGATCACTACTTAAATAATACTACTTAAATTAACTGTTTGGTATTTACATGAAGTCACATATCTTCTTTACGAATGTGAAACTATCACTAACTTCCACCGTTCATTCATTACCCGCATAGCAAACACAATGTTCATATGAATTTTGCCAGTGGCATCACCACTCGCTCGTTTCACTTTGAAACGTTACTTTTTGTTTCCTTTGCCGTTTGCCAAGTCAGGAAGGGAGACTGGTTTAACTAAATGGCTCTGTGCGCCTGGGAACAGACCTACGGAAACCCCTGAGCGCATTTGAGCTGTCACCGATGTACCATCTGCCACATTCTCAGCTGATGCTGATAGCAAAGATGAGGAGGACTTGGTCAAAGTCTTGGTTGCTGAGGATCCACTGGCACCACTGGAATCTGATTGGTGAATTGATTGAAAGAATCAAGTTAAAGTAAAACAAAGTATAATGTTACATGTTGCCCTGAACTGAGTATTTAAGTTTAAAGTTATGACAGACACTTGCATTTTATCAAATGAAACAAACAACAACCATGTGCTGCGTCGTTCAGTGCGAGACGAAGAAATGCATTTAATTTCTCTCCCACGCACTTTTGTTCACTTCTCATCCGAGGACTAAAGTGATCAGAAAAATAAGAAGTCTCACCTTCAGCGGCCTTTTTCTCGAGTTGAGCAGTGTAATATCCATTGTGATCAAGCCTGGCAATGATATTCAACATCTGATGTTCACAGTCAATTGTAGAGTAATGGCTCAGCTTCTCCAGCAGATCCATCAGGTGTAGAGAAAAATTGCGGTCGAAGTTCTGAATGGTGCGCTCAAAATCCTCGCCACTGATCATTTTGTCCACATGGTCAGAGACAATCTACAAATAAGCGTCAAAACAACAATAAGATAATGGTTGCGATTATGATGGCAAAGGGAGCTGTAAATTGCAGAAGTGTCAAGGAAGGCAAGTATTTTCTCTTTTTTCGTTGTGTTTTGCGTAATAGCGTTTCACAATATAGCCTAACAGAACTTGGCTTAAAAAGGTAGGATTGATTTTCGCCGCCGCTCTCTCGAGTCCAATCTACCTCCAAAAGCGCAGGCTCATTTTCCAATCCGCAGCTGATAATTGAGCCTGTTGTAAAGTCCGTTGTGGGATAGTAGAATTTGCGGAATAACGGCCCAAGATTGGTGTCTTCCGTCAAATGTCCCGCTCGTGAAAATGCCGTGACATAAACAGAAGAGAAAGAAAAGTACTTTATAACCTTAGCGCAGTTGAGAGCTTGTGCGTACCTTAGCAATTGTTCTTCTCTTCTCTTGTTCTCCAGGTGGCGGACCTTTCTTGTTCATCGGACTCACTCCTGGAGCATCACTTTCTTGTGACTCTACGCTCGCGCTCTGGGTAAAACGCTGACAAAAAGAGTACAAATTTAATAAGCTTTTCGTACGACCTGGTCCCATGGTACAAAATCAGCCATGCTAGACAGAAGTTACACAGTAGGTCAGCCACAACAAAGCAACTTGCATCAGTCAAGGTTGATTTTGCAGGGTTTTGCGAAATGTGGGCCCGCTTAAACACGTTAGGAGCCAAACAAATTGGGCACGCAAGGATTTCATTTAGCGCTCCGGAACATTGTTCAAAATGAGGCGAATAATGCAATAGCTTTGCTCGCTTTTTGATTGGCTACTTAAAAAAAAGTCAATAAAATCGCATGAGTTACATTTGACAGCTAAAAGTTAAACTTGAAGGCTCGAAGAAACTAAAATTTCATCCGTCTGTACTCTTATTGATGATAAAAATCAGCCAATCAGCGCGCGCGAAATTGGACAGTTATTGTAAAATTTACTTTTGATAATTCAAGAGAGGGCGCTTATTATAGACGAGGCGTTTGCACCAAATGATTTTAATCCATGTTTGTAAAGAAAGGTTTGATTTGAACGAAGAAAATTCAAATTGTCGCCATGGTTACCCAGGCTGGCCCACAAAACAGAGACTTTGAGGCCTTCTTGGTGATTAGAAGAAAGCAGAAAGGATATCAATCTCACCTGCATACAATTCGTGAAGGTAACACAAACCAACATCAACTTACTCACAACCTGAGATCAAAAATAACAAATAGAGTGTGAAGATAATTGAACGGTAAAAACAACCTAACTTATTCCTCGTAGTATGTAGTCACTTTGAATACCATGTCTCATTTTATTGTTTGCTTTGTTACGCAGTATTTCCAGAAAGCAAAACAAAGGTATTTACGTCGTAAAATTTGGCGCAAAAAACACCTGCGGTCCTTTCTCTACTCGCAAGTTTTTAAAATTGTTTTATTTCAATCGTTATCAGTCCAAAACCCTGAAATAGTATTATTGCCCTTACCTTAAGCAATTCTAGGTTTGTAAGCATACAGTCCTTCAGGCAACGGTCCAGAAAATCGTTGTGATTCTCCAAAACACCATCAATATTTGTTACCTGTTGTTAAAGAACATACAAACAAGAAATGTTGAAGACTATATCTAGCATGTACTTCACCTAAGGGGTGACAAAGATTTAAGGTCTGGAACAGTTCCCGAGAACTAAAAACACAATGACTCGTTTTTTCAGATTGAAATGGCAACTCTCAAATGACCCAACTAACAAAGAAAGTTCAAACTGCAAGCGGTAATCGGAATGTAAGGAAATTGGACTGTAATTTGGCCATAATTCATCTAACATCCGTTGCGCAAAGACGATACTTCACCGGAGCTCAAATGTAGCTTTACTCTAATAACTTTAGATCTCCCCGCCTCGATTAGTTTATAAGCTATTTGCGGGTGGAAACTAATGTAATTACTTATATTTCTAATTTTTAATAAAAAAATTTGTTGTTAACCTGTCACGTGACCCATACCGTTTTGAGGCTTTTCTCCATGATATGCCAGCTGGGTTCCAGGACCTCAAACATCATGTAGTGCTCGTAGGTTTGTACAAAGTGTAGCATCCGCTGACGTAAGGCAAATGCAGCCGCATACCTGACATCATCAAAACACACTCGTGTTAGAGCGTTGTGATAAATATAATGCCAGGTTAAAAGTTAAGTATTAGCTCAAAAATATAAGCATACAAAGGTGAAGCTGGACAACCTACTATTCTACAAGTTCTTAGATAATATTCATTTGATACCAAAGACCAAACATTTGGTAGATTCGGGACTGGCTGGTTTATCGATAGCTCTGGAAACTTTCCGGGCCTGTAAAGCCACAAGAACTGAGGTTCCTGTTGCTGGGTTCCCTGTATTGTTCATTTTTCCCGCGATTTAGTTCCCGCGTTTAAGTCACGTGACCAGTCGAGTGTGCATGTAATTGCCGGATTTCATACGTCGGGGGCCTGGGTACAATCGGTGTATTATGGGATTAACAACACAAGACCCATATATTCAGAAAGAGAACACCGAGCTTTACAAAATCTTTAAGTTTCGTGTTAATTGGGCCAATATTGAACAAGATACAGCCATTCAAAAACTTTAAAATTTGCAAAGAAATGTATGGCTTTCCGGACAAGTGTCCGGAAAATGTATGGATTTTCGGACAAGTGTCCGGCAATCCATACATTTGTTACTAAATTTTTACGTTTTTGAATGGCTGTATCTTGTTCAATATTGGCGCAATTTACACGAAACTTAAGGATTTTGTAAAGCTCGGTGTGCTCTTTCTGAATATATGGGTCTTGTGTTGTTAATCCCATAATACACCGATTGTACCCAGGCCCCCGACGTATGAAATCCGGCAATGGCGAGCGTCGCCAAACGTTGTTGTTGTGTATGCGACTCACTTGAAGTAACGCCGGACAAGACAAATAACGACGAGTTGGACGAATTAGTCGAACAATAAGACGGATAAAGACGCGGGCGATTGATGGAATTTTGTGCAAACAAATAGGAGCGTCTCACTGGAGTGTTATTCGGATTAAAGTCGGTGAACTAGAGTGAATCTTGCCAGAAGCTTGATAAGCTTCTGATCTTGCTTTTTGAAGCCGAGGGAATTGGAAATTGGCCCTTACAGTTCCCTTCATACAAGAATTTTCAGGCGCATACAATTCTCCGTTTTTAGATACAGGTGAGCTGAAAATGTCTTTACGGGCCCGAAAAGTTTCCGGGGCTTTCAAGAAACAGCCCCTGGGCTCAAGAATTAGTTCTTCAATGAATCCTTTCCAAAACAATGGCAGTCTTCAACGGCGATGGTTAACAGTCATCGAGATTTTTAACGCGGATTTTTAATGCAACATTGTGCGCTACAAATCGATATCGTGTAACATGGCGCACAGGGCTACTATCAACACAACATGTGTTGCGACAAAATATTACAGGTTTTTGAATCATTTTCGACAGCCTGTAACATTGTTGCCCAAATTTAGAATGTTGCGTTAAAAATCGTCTCATGTAAAATCACTTTTATACAGAGTTAGGAGAAATCATAGTTGCAAGTTGTCCTGTATACTGAACAACGTCTTAGCTACTGTAAAGGTCGGCACACACGAGGGGACTAGTACCCGCGACTAGTCCCTGCAACAAGTCGAGGGGACAAGTTCCATCGTGTGAACTGGCCATTTTTGTTTTCAAATCTAGTTGCAAGGACCAACGAATTCAAAGCAGTTTGAATTTTTGGAACAAGTCCCTGCGACTTGTTTCTCAAAACGCTTCGTGTGAACTGTTCG